>CM052328.1:2650607-2713578 GCA_028455615.1 Lasioglossum zephyrum
GCAAGACGAACTACTTTTTCTATCGACTTCCTACCAACGAAGACGCAGAAAGTTATCGAGGCAAGCGAACCAACGAAATAGGAGACGACACTAGTTTTGAACAAACAGATATTTTTAATTGGGTAATTATTGCGGAAGGGTGGCTGTACTCTGATTTTAATGAAATTTAAATATGTTATAGATTTCAATATTTTAAGCAACTTTCTCCTGTTCCAATATAGGGGGGTCGCTTTTAGTTTTCGAGATATTCGCAAAAAACTATTGCTAATACTGTATTCAATTTTCCGTATTCTAGCACGCTCCGTGGCAATGTAAGGCCGCTCCTTTACTTTTTTTGTAAACACGTTGTGGGGATGACAGAAAACAGGGTCTCACTCTATATTGTATGATACATATATAGGATGAGCTTTCAATTTTGAAAAACTACCTAAGCAGCCTTACACGTTGCCACGAAGCGTGCTGGAATACGGAAAATTTAATACAGTATTAGCAATAGTTTTTTGCGAATATCTCGAAAACTAAAAGCGATCCGTCTATATAGGAGAAGGAAAAAGTTGTTCCAAATGTGTTGCTGCATAACAAAATCAGAATATGGCCACCCTTTCGCAATAATTGCCTTTAATTGTTTCAACGTTCAACGTCCAACGTTTTCTACAACATAGGTTTCCTTCGTTTTTATAATTATCTGCTGGAAGGAATAGTATCCGACCAGAGCTTTATTTTTAATTTAATTAATAATCATATTGATTGTTGCAAAAAACTACGATGTAAATGTTGACTCATCAATTTGAATGAAAAAAAAACATCGAAAATTAACTGTTTGACTTGTTATTTCATCGATCTTTTTATCACTGTGTCAATTTGACATCGACGAACAGATTCAGTTCGTCAAGTGTCATTTTAAATTACAAAAGAAAAAGAAACACTGTTTCTTTACAATTTTACTACAACCACGTGTCGAAGAGCGACAACTCTAACCTTCACTAAGAAAAATGACGCCTCTCGATGGACAAACCCTTCACAAACAGTTTCACAAGCCGGTTTCATCCATGGCGCTACGTATACAAGATCTCTAAATCGAGAGACATCGGGAGTCTCGTATTCAAAGTCGGCGAGAAACGGAGGACTTAACGCGATACGTGGAATCGCCGAACCGTGGAAAAAACAAAGAAAATTCCTGTTCTTCTCCAAAGGCGGACACAGAGGAGCCCGTAAGCCGAGCCTAGACCGAGATATCGAGTGGACAGAAACAGTACCTGTCGAAAAGATCTTCTGTTGAAAAAAGAAAAAAATAAACAGATTGCAAAAGAAGATTTTTATGAGGACCGAATTCGCGAAAGAGTCCGTAGTCGGGTAAAAATGTAAAATACGCGGAAAAATATATGCTCAATGGCTGACTTCCCCCGCGAAACGATTTCGTGCACAGATGAACATCTAGGAATCGAACCAATGATCGTTTCGACGAAGAAATATAAACAATTTTGACTAGGTTATACAATTGTCACAATGACCTCGGTTGTAATTGTAAATTGTAACTCGCCTATGAGAATCGTAACACGTTTCTTTCGTAACTAGAGATCATGATTTTCTACGTGTATTTCACTACACGTATCATACTTACCTCGGTACCTGCCTTTTCAAGTACATGCTTAACACGTGTACTATTTCATGTATGTATATTTGAATACACGTGTATTAATGGATCCTCGTTTTAATTCGTATAATTTTTAAAACATTGATACTAATTTATGAACATTGATATTAAAAATTAAAACGAATTGAAATGCGGATACGTTAATACACGTGTATTTAAATATACGTGAAATAGTACACGTGTACCTGTGTACTTAAAATGACACGTACTGAATTACGTGTACGTGAAATACACGTGTATTTAGATATCTCTAATCGTAACACGTTTCTTTCGTTATGCATGTTCGAGCAGATTCGAGCACCCGCCATCTTACTCGAGCTACTGAGAAGACAAATGAAATCTACGGAGAAAGTGCTTTCGCTGGATTTTAATTGGAAACCGCATTTCGCCGGTACGAAAGGGAATGATACTTTCTTCCAACTATTCTTTCGATGTTCCTAATAGAAACTAGCCTCGATAGAAACGACCATGTACAGAGTCTTTCATTGAAAAGTGGGATTACCCCTTTCAAATACAACATTTTTAGAACACCCTGTATACGTATGATTAGTTTATGTTCGATCCACTGTTTCTGTGTTGTTTTCTTTCTCTATTAACCTCGTATCTGTACCACAGTAACCTGTGTAATTCCTGTCTCTAATTTTTTCATAAAGCAGGTTGGTAATTCATTACCGTTATTTTGAATTTTGTATTTAAATCTGTTTTTCAGTACATTAAAATTGAAAACTCTTTTAAAAATTTACAGACGCAGTTGTTTCCTCTTTCTTGAAAAGGATCCATATTGGGATCGAAACGTTGAAAGTTTAACCAAACTAGCATGATTGCTTTAATTTAATTTCTGATCGAACCTTTGCGTCGAGATCATCTATACTTCTTGTTATAAACCCTGTATGCGTATTCGGACACGTACTCCAAAAACCACCATGAACTTCGACAATGTTATGCGCAAACATTGTGCCAGAGTTGATTAATTTTGCTCCCCGATAGCCCGTAGGGATACGACAACGAAACAACAACTTTTAGCAACATTACAACCGCGTTATAAGCTTGTTAGCTATATTTAATAAAGTTATGATCGACAAGCTGGATAAACTAAGTTTACACATTTAATTACTGAATTTGATGTTTCTACGATAACGTACGTGTGCTAGCCTTCGTTTCCCCTGTTAGAATGCACGAGTATTTGTTTAAAACGTTGCGAGACATTGACAAAGAACCTGCATAGAGCTTACCTACGTATGTGGAATAGAGAAACACGTGCAGCTCTACCGTTTAGGATAATCTAGAGAGAAAGCCAAGAACCACTCTGTATATAGCCTATTAAGAATCACGCGTAAATCGGAATAGTGACCATAATTCGATCGAACCTAGGGAATATCAAAGTTTCTGCCTTCATTCAAATTAATATTGTTGTTTTATATTATTACGATAATATAGAATTAATATTATTTTCTATTTTCTTAATAACACGAAATTACCTTTAAAAGAACGAGCACTCCGTTAAAAACACAGTTATCGACCCTTAAAAATTGCTATATCATTATTCAAAATATGTTCGAGTTATTCATTTCGTCAGCATTTAATAAATTACTCAACATTTCAGTTTCATACGAATAATAACTGGAGACTCCGGATATTATGCATTTATTGTAACGAAAACGAGTAGACGAAGAGTATTGATATATTATTATCACTACATTAAAATTATCAATGAAATACATAAATTGATATTGTATAGCTCCTATGTCTTGCAGTCGATGCACAAATTTGTTATTTAACAGCAATAAATCCGGAGTCTAGTAATATAAAACACTTCATAATACGAAACAAAAAACATATAAGTAGGGTAAACTGTACAATGAATGGCCCCTAAGCCAAAAGCGTAGTAAAAATCTTTTTATCTTTTTTCGAAATGTTTAAACGAGCTTAACTTGCTATTATTATAAGCTGACAGAGATTTTTCAGCAAAATCAAACAGTTTTACGAGTCATAAATCTTTTATTAGAAAATATATTCATTGAATAACAATCGAAATAGTACAGTCATTGGCACAGTAAGAAGCAAACGTTAAACAGGCTATTTGTTTCATAATTAAACATATACGCACTTATTCGTATCTGTAGTAAAGTCCGAAATTAAGTTACAAAGCGATAGAGTATACTTGTAACAAAAATTTTAATAAAACAATATTTACACTGCACAGTGGTCTTTACTGGATGTACCAGCGTTGCTAACAGTGATATGTGGAACTCTGTTATGAAAACTTACAACGTTACTTTGAAATATCAAGAAGCGACAATATAAAATGATTTTCTACATCAGGAATTCTTAATATTTGCCGTTTAAATCAGAAGTGCCAATAACAGTGCCAAGCAGTGTACCACACAGTTATAATAATTTCTCGCAAAAATTTTAATTATGCGAAAATAACATGACCATATATTTGAATTATTTAAGTGAAAACTTTTTAAACATAATTTTTGCTGGGCAGTGTGAATGAGCCTGATTCGTCACGCTTCAAGGTGAAACGCTATTCGGAGAATTTTTAGATATTGAAAGAGATTTAAATTCGAACTATGTATTTATCTCGTATTGTAGTTTACATAAGCCCACTGTTTCTTTCTTAGATTACAATATTGAAGAAGATATTGAATTTGGTACTAATAATTAAACTGCGGATCTTTATGCATTTATGGTAAAATTGAGTAGATGAAATTGAAAATTTTAAATAAAAATTTAAGACGTCGATACATGATTTCGAGTGGAAACGGTAAAAATAAAGGCAATGATTGTAGTCGAGTTCGTATGGTAAAGAAAATTGTTTGCGGTGCCGCAGAATAATCGCAGCGGCTCGCAATTTAACCGTTGGTTATTGACACAATAGCGAACCCTTTGAAAACACCTGCGAATCCCTGAGAAAACGAAGAAAAACCACGTTTTACGAAACGGACCCCTTCACGGACGATGCGCCGCGACGGTAAGCAAAACAACGACGACGACCTCGGTGGTCGTACACTTTCAAATATTGCACGCGCGCGTTCGAGTTTCTTCAATTATGCACCGCGGCACGCATTTGCGCAGCGTCGGTGGTGGCGCAGGCGCGATGGCGGTCGCACACGCTCTCTCCATCTTTGTCTCTGACTCTGTCTTTCTAAAGAGGCGTACAATTACCGTGATTCAAAGTCGAGGCGGCTGTTCCGCGCATAGAAACGATCTCGCATAATGGTTTATCGTGGTGAAATCATGGGAGCCGTGGGTCGCGCGCGCACGAGGCTCATCTTCCATCTTCCGTTGGGGCGCGCGTTGTCGGCGTCGCCGGGGTAAATATAATCTGAAGCAGCGATCGATGAGCCTGGTTCACGGATCGGGAGTGCACACTGTGCACACGAGGTGCGCGTCCGGCTGCCGAAATAACCTGTCCGTCGGTGGTCCGGCTTAATCCACAGATGATTGCACTCCCCAACCGGGAAACAAACACAGCAGCCCTTCCTGGATCGTGTCAACAAACGGCCAGCGATCACGGAACGTCGTCGCCGAGAGAGAGAGTCTCTCGTTCGGAAATCGTCGGATCTACACGCGTACACTTGTTAAATGACGGATGACAGCTGCGGAATTTTCGATATAAACTTACACTACACACGACGGACGGAATTCGAACAACATGCAACGACGCGGAATCGACCGTCGACTATCCAGAACCACGCGCCGCGGCGTCCGAAACTCTACTGCCTGACACGACCACACTGCCACTCCCGCGCTACCACTACCACCAATCTCACGACGCATGCGCACTCTGGCCCTCGTCGTAACCACCACCGAAACCTACAAGCTCTTTTTTATTACATTATCATTTCAACCACCGACACGGTACCAACTAGGGGTGGCCGATCCGAAATCGATCTTTCGAAGCGATTTCCAATTTTTCCGAGTAATCGACTCTTTCGAAACACGATTATTCAATTTTTTTCAAGAGATTTTCTATAGAATCAAATTTTTTTTTCTTTTTTAAGCGATTAAGCTTATGAAACTTCCTAGAACATAGCCAACAATATTCATGGCTCACAGATTGGAATAATAGCTTCAATATTACATTATGGTTCACCGTTTCTTCGTCTCAGATTGGTGTAAACACTCCCAAAAGTATCGCGTTTCAGATTGCAATGTTACATCGCGGTTTACCGTCTGTTAATTTTTGTTTAGACTCATAAAAAAACTGTCACAAATTATAACCAAAAATATATCGCGTTTCACAGATTCGAATAATAGCTTCGGAGACGTTACGTCGCGGTTAACCGTCTATTACCGATTTCAGGGAAGTCGAGGGAGATGGTCGGAATGAGTGAAAAAAAATTCATTTCGGACAACGCAGTCGTCCCCCCGGGTTCACGAAATTTAATAACTCCCGGTCACAAATAACTTCGAGCGTGCTTGTCGTTCGCCATAATGCCTGAAAACGGGGCAAAAAGAGGTGGATACGCTGAGAGTAGAAAGCAGAGAGAAAGAGAGAGAGAGCAGAGGGGAAGAGAAGAGATAGCAGAGGGGGAGGAAAAGGGTGAATCCGATGTCACTACGGGAACGCCACGTTGGCAACGCAATGGTGTTCCGGGCTTCGTACGGGAACCGAGTAAATTTTCCAATGCAAATAAAACTTTCAACGAAAGGGTCCGCGATTAAACCGACGCGGATGGGGGAGGGAAAAAAATGAGATACGCGAAAGCCTTCCCCGCGACGCTGTTTGCTTTCCTCGTTTCGGTCGTTCCTAGGAACTCGCGCGAACGAAGGGACAATAAAAACTGGAAAAAATGTCCACGTTTCGTCCAGGCTTTTCCTGATACACCGTTGGCCCTGTCCGAGTGTACCACCGCCATGCAAGGAGCAATTAAAAAAGTGATTAAGCGGAGGATGCTGCCGGACCCCGGCAAACAAAAGTTCCTTTCAAGGCCGCTACAACGTCATCGCTTTCCATTTTCTCGCGGCCCGCGTAACATCCACAATCCACCACCCGTGCCCCATACCTACACCTACAGGGTGCCCCAAAAATAACCTTGTACTTCAAAGGTACGATGCCCGAAGTTATTTGAAGTAACGGTTTCCTTTGCAAAAATCTTCCTCGCAGCTTCGCAAAAGAGTTATCAACGAGAAACACAGACCAATCGGAACACGCCTTAGTAGATATCCCATATTTCAAGTAGAATCCCATAGTTGGAGGAACGACGGATCGGCCAATGTCAATGCCGCGCTTAGCGGGGACTCTGCTCTTATTGGCACGTGTTAAACCTAACCCCGTACAGATAGTCCTAAAAATTTTGTAAAAATACCTGTAAAATTTAAAACGAAAAACGTAGAGCGCATGCAATAGATAATTGATGCATGAATAATTCACCTATAAATCACTAAAAATTTTATTGCTCTGCAACATATTTATGTTTAAAATCTTACAAGTGTTTTCACAGCTATTCAAAATTCACAATTATACAATTTTAGGACTATCTGTATGGGGTTAAGAATCTGAATGGAATCAGGAAACATTATTTTATACTTGTTAGTCCGTTTTTAAAAACGTGGTATTTTTTCAAAATTCATTTTTATTTACATTATTATTTTCTGCTTTTTAGTCTTGTGTAACGATTCTTTCACTTGGTAAACAATGCGATGATGTACTACCGATCGTCGCACGGCGACGTACTATCATATACTGAGCTTCGTCGGGGCGAAGTGGGTCCGTGGAGTGGGGATGAGTCAGAGTGCGCACGCATAGTAAAGTAGAGAGCGTTGTCGCGCATTTTATTGTTATTTTTCCGAAACAGATAGACTTTTTTAAAAGTTTTTTTTTAAATATTGCATTGTCATCCAGTTCTAAGCTATGTTTCCAATTTCAAGTATCTAGCTCATTGGGAAGTTATTTTAAACTCAATTTCAAAATTTGTTACCGAACAGACAAACAAGAAACCAAGCTAATAAAAACGTGTTAAAAAACTCATTGACTAAGCCTCGGAGAACATTTTCACAAAGAAAACAGTTACTTTGAATGTCTTCAGAAATCACCCCTTTCAAGGAAGTATATGTATTTTTCAGTTGTACATTACCAACATTACTCGGGAAATCGTAAAAATGTTTGCTCCAAGGGGTGGAGGCGTTTTCATCGACGCGTTTCGAAGCCGAAAGATTCGTTAGAACAGAATGTCGGAGCAATCGAAAGTAAGAACCGGTAAAATGCATATTGGTGCTCCTCCAGAAGAAGCTTTTTGCAAGGAGTTTCCTCCTTATTTCCTACGGTTCGGTTATTCCAGACGTGGGGATCTCGTTGGTTTCGCAAGGCCGTCCGGCAGCACACAGACGAAATGAAATTCTTCCTCGCCACATTTCATTAAAAGACGTTAAGAATACCTTGTGCCGTGCAAATGAAATTGCCATTATGCATGCGCCGTAACTTATAAACGGGAAAGCCTGCGCGCCCCAGAGTTTTCCCTTCAAATTGCCAGTAATTTCGCCGAAACTCTTAGGCGCCGACGACGTTTACGCAGCTGGAAACTCCAAACCCTTTTCGTCGGCGTTGCGCGTCGAATGTAGTTTACAAATTAGACAGTGTAATCAGCATGCACGATTTCCTCCCTTGCTGTACCTTTTCTTTTACCGTTACAGTGATTAGAACATGTCTTTATGCAGAGAAATCTCGTGGAAGGGAAAAGAAAATGTATATTTTCCGTATGCCTACATTTATCTTAACCTATCGCTGCAGAGCGTGTCATATTTGATACAGTTAACAAATCTGCCATATAGTAAACTAAGAATTTTCTTACTTTTTTTGTTAATGTTTATTTTACGGAAAATATTGTTTTAATTCTTTTCAATATTTTTCTCTTAACTCTCATCCGTCCCTCATTTCACGAACCGAATCTGTCCCTCGGTGTCAAATTGACACACTGGTAAAAGATAGCTCGCATAACAAGATATACATTTATTTTTCGATATTCCTTTTTTCCAAAACCTGATGAGTTAACATTTACATCTTAAGTTTCTCGATTGTGTTTCGCATTTGAAAAATTAAAGGTACGAAGTTTCGGGCTTTACGTACACAAATAACAGAACAGTATAACTTATTATAAAACTGTGTCAAATTGACGCGAGGGACGGATGAGGGTTAAATAAAACACAAAAACTGACCTTCCTTCAATTCTTTTCATCCCAATTTAAAAAAATCATGCAGTTGCAGGATTAATGCTTAAACATTGATTACAAACGAATCAAAGTTTGTTTCATCTAATATGATACGCGTAACATCGATCTAATTGTTAGACTTTTGTTGAAAAGCAAGTCTGGTTCGTCGGAGCACGGCAAGGGGTTAACGAGAGGAGAGAAAATTCCGGATTTTTACGTATATTTCCATGAAACCAAGGGTGCGGGCTCTCGCTAAGATAGTCGCGACATATAATTTCTGTACACCCTGTACTGTGTACAGTATCATATGTACCCGGGGACAAGGATGCGTGCAGATGTGTACGTAACAAACCGCAGGGTGCATTAGAATATTCCGCGGAGCAAATATTATCGCAATCAGGCCGGTGATTACTGTTCGTTCGTGTGTCAGGGTAATCAGACCGGCGTGTACGCTCTCTCGCCTCGTGAAATTCGTGAAATTCGCGTTCACCGACAGATTCTTTTCTCTGAGAAAAAACCGTGGCACAACGTTACATCGGCGCGGCGCGGCGCGGCGCAACCAGTTTCGAATGATCTCCGATCAGTCGGCCAAGAATATAATGCGCGTGAGAAAGAGGAAATTAATTATATCCGCGCATGAATTAGATGACTAAGGGAGCAGTTCTTTCACGAGCACGCCGTGGTATCGCGCGATCTTCCCGGAAATTATTTAACGATGATAAATATTCAAGGTGTTTTGCGGTTAACAATTTCGCTATTTGCATCGATCGACGATGCGTCGCGTTTAGTTTGTTACATTTTTTCTGGTGAAATGTTAAAATTCTTGATTTTAATTGACCTCGAACTGATAGCCATTTAATTGGAAAACAATATGGGAATAAAATTGATGCTGATTGTCGGAACGAGCCAGCTGAAAGGATCGGAACGAACACGGAGCAAGATCTTGGAACAGTAATGGCGACGATAACTATTAAAAGACTGCGGTGATGTTAATTCGAGGCGCGGTACCATTGTCCCAGGACATAACGGCGCACTCGAATGCCCCTTGCCATTAAAAGGTTAGACGAAATAGCAGACGATGCGCCTTTCCTGTGCCTTCGGCAGTCTATGTATACATCCTTACAAAACGCTCGCCAACCGAAGCCCCCGTCGTACACTCCTACACCGGTTCCCTCATTAATGAAGGCTTAATTAGCGTGGTTCGGCTTTTTATCCGAACGATAGCCGCTTCCGGTTCCGCTTCCTTGGTCTTCCGCTTCGGGTAAACGAGCGACGTCGGATCGCTTCGCTATCGTTCCTCTTGGGAGTATTATCCTCGGCCAAGAGTGGAGTAATCACGATAGGAATATAGGAACCGTCGAATCGATGCGTTTCAAATGTTACTATCGATTAGTTCGAATGTTCAAGACGGAGGATATCCACTCGAGGAGGATAGGATCCCTCAACGATCATTTCACAGCGACGGATACCAAAAAGAGATGTCTTTGCGATAACAACTTTTGCTCACAATTTTTTTTAGTTGGAAAGAGATTGGTTCTATTTCGTTCTCGTGCAGCGTTTCACGCGTCATGAGAATACAGTATATACCTTCAAACTAGTTTTATCATCGAATCTTTATGTTATTAACTGTAACGACGTGACGATTGGATATTTGTTATTTATGCGATATTAAATTATTCTCGTATGATGCGCGAGAACGAAAAGACGTGTTTGAACACAGACGGAGATTCAAACGGTAAAATTTAGTTAATTGTATTTGTTGTGTTTCGAATTAAATGTTAAAATATTTCGTATTTACGGCCATATTATTATTCTTTTGACGGCTTGAATCCTGCATAATTAACCGTTTACAATACCAATTGGCCTCTGCAGTACCATGCACTACATTCTTTTCCGCAACAGAACCTTGGTCCGGACAGGATAATCGATTCACCCGCGACTGTTAGGCGACGACTCGTCTGCCAATCAGCTCTCATTAACACTAACGTTAATTGTCTTCGGCTTCGTTAAACAGAACGTCAAAGTAGTAATTGGCGATCAAGCTCGCGACGAATTTCTGCGAATCGGACGGCTGATGGAATTAAGATGAAACGCGATTAAATTGGATTCGAGTGCTCGCGCGAACCTAGACACAACCGGGGAGATTTCCCGTGTTTAAGTTCGCGTGGTGGACGCCGCTGGAATACCGAGAGGAGATCCGTATCGGATCTAATCCTCGATTTGAAACCGTGCGATTTAATTGGTCTCCGGCGTGCGTTCCAACGGAAAACAACTAATTGCATCGGCGAAACGACGCTTCTCAGTTCGTTAAGCTAACTACGCGACGCGACGTTTCCGCGAGAGCATGGAGATGATGCGCGCCAAAGATTATGAAACACGTTGTTGCTGGATTATGACATCGAGAGCTGACGCAGAAAGAAACCGGAGCGAGCGTGCAACCCGACCGAGTGCACCGGTGCATGGCAACTGGATCGCCGGATAAATTATCAAGGTTTTCGTAATCAGGAACCCCCAACAAACTCTCGCCGATCGAGACTCGTATCGATCCTGGAGATTTTCAGGAATGAAAACATTTTACCACGCTTATACAACCCCTGGCACAATGTTTCCGATCGGAGCCATTCATATTGATTTTAGAGAAAAACATTCACAATTTTTGTGCGAAACTTGGTGAATTTCTTTTTTCTTAATGCGAAACATATAACCGCAAAAACCTAAGATGTAAATGTTAACTCATGAATTTGAATGAAAAAAAAAACATCGATAAGTAATTGTTTGACTTGTTTTATCGACTTCTTTTTATCACTGTGTCATTTTGACATGAGGGGCAGATTATGGCTTCATCAAATAAAGTCAGTGTGATAAGGAAAAAACATTATCGTAATTATTTAAGAGAACGGCTGAGTTTTGATCCATTGTTCTTGTTGCATTTTTCATTCTTGTGACTGATAAAATACGATGCGATGAAACAAAATGGATGACCTTTTCGACCTCGGAATTCAAGGTCGAAGTTAATTTTGCAGCACATACATCAATTTCTACCAAATCGAGAATATCTCGTTATTGAAACAAAATGGATAACCTTTTTGACCTTGGAATTCAAGGTCGAAGTTAATTTTGCAACATCTACATCAATTTCTACCAAACAGAGGAAAATCTCGTTATTGTCGCGAGTGTATAATTTCTATACACCCCGTACATATTCTCCCGAAGTTCTTCTGGTAGATGTTAAGTGCGTTGTTAAAATTCGACGAAAGCTTTTTCCGAAGCGCCTGTGTTCGAGCCAGCCACCATCGTATAAAGGTAGAGACGGTGGACCGAATCGACATTGTCGCGAATCCACTTTACCCTGTTCCCCGTCGCGTGGTGCGTCGCTCGTTGTTCGTTGCTCGTCGTGTCCACCTTTTTCGTCCCAAGTCGGTGTTCGTGGTGTTGGTACCCGTTTCACGACCATGCTTTGCGGGTCCCTGAATAGCGGAGGTGCCAGATATCGACCTGCCCACTGTCTAGACTCTAGACTAAACGTTAGCCACGCTGTGCTACCAGTGACAGTAGTACCGTTACGAAAGTCCCTCTTTTCTTTTGTCCCCGATACGCGGGAGAGACCGTCGAGAAACTCATCGATCGAGTAGCACACGCTAGATTGTTCATCGCGAAAAAGGCCGTCGCGTCGTAGCTCGATCATTTTGCTCGAGGGTCTAGTCGATAACGGTCGTGGAAAATCCTAAGTCACAAATATCGAGAGGTCGCAAACATCGAAATTGGATAAATGTTCTTTTCAATCGATCATATATTTGTACATAAAAGATATATTAATGCTCTCGGCGCACTGGTTCGATCAATTTTCACTTAGAAACGATTCTGCAATTTATCAAATTCAAATTTCGACGTTTAGATTTATGTTCAAATCATCTTCAAGAAAATTAATTAATTTACAGACGCAATTATTAATTTTCTTGATGATTTGTTAGGAAATCTCGACTCTCGATTCAGAAAGTGTTCTGATGCAAATGGTCGCCGCATTGAACTTTTTCTGTAAATAGACATTGTAATTAAAATATCTCCTAAACTAATGATTTTTTTACACAAATAGATTAATACTTTTTTGTAAAGAATATGAAGGAGCATCAGCTGACGCAATGAAAAATATATGATTCCATTTATAAAATCATTAATGACCTTCATATGTCCTTTACACGTCCACCTACAAAAAATGTACCATCAGAATGTGCCCCTCTCAAAACAATTCAACTTCATCTAAAACATTGTTTGCTATGCGTAATAATAATGACGTAAATCTAGATGACAAAATGTGGCGCCCTACCCTGTATAAAATCAGGTTTTGTTAACGCGAAAGATCAGAAACACCTGCAAATCGTTGAACATACATACATGGTACGTAGCTGTGTATACTTACTGGAATGTTGCCGAGTCGCCGAAGTGTATGAAGAAAAACTATTCCACTTACCTGAAACAAAAATAACGAACACGGTTATTAGATGTAAAATTAGTCGATCTTACGGAGGAGATTACGGTAAAATATTTCAATCGTTTAGAGATCAATCGCAACACCGTGCCAACACGTCGCAAACGAATTTCACTCAATTACGATTGCGCGATGGCCTAGCAGCTAGATAAACGTTCGCTGGGAACGTTTCCGCGTAATTTGCTTCCCACTTCGGGTATAACGAGCCTGTCGATACCAGAACCACAAAATAACCGCGCGGGAAGACTGGGTGAAAAAGAAATCAGGACGTGATTTATCGAATGGATCACCGAGAGCTCCGCTAGGTTCTACATTTTCCATAGCGACGCGTGCTAACTTAGCACCCAACGCCGAGACGGACATTTGAATTCAGCCATATTTCACCGATGAAAAACGAATGTATGTATTCCCGGTTCAATGAAAACATTGAACTGACTGGATATTTGTTTTAGCTAGTACACGTCTTTATATCCGTTTTGTAGAATTGGATAAAAATGGAGTCGGACCTATCGTCGCGGCTTATCATTGCGTGAAAACACGGCAGCCAATAATGGAGAAACAAGCCTGGGGCAAGGTGAAAAAGAACTGGATCGATAGAGCGAAGCACGTACGAAAAGACGCATTCATCGAAAGAAGTTAATAAGCCTGCCTCTGACCTTCTCGGGGAAAATACCCGGCGACCGTGAAGCTTCCGCGAGAGGATTTTCCAACGGAAGACCGGATATAACGACGTATTACGGCCTACGCAACCTCGACGTACCACACACATACAGAGACCCATCGTGTACGCAGAGAACTAAGCCCGCGGCACTATACAGAAGGGTGCAGATGGATTCCTGTGGGATGCAGATGGCGGACACGTGCCCTGCCTTCGATATGAGAGCTCGCCTCGGGAAAACCTTTTCGGATTTTCCTCGGTCGAAAAATGGCCGACGCCGACCAACGAGGGTGGAGATCTTTTCTTTCATCGAGCATTTTTTCTCGCCAACCGCGTAATAGGATCGGACGACCAGTCTACTCTACTGGAAGTCGGCTTAGCGATCACCCCCCGCGCGAGGAACCATAAGAAACGAGCCAGAAGCAGTCTTGGCCCGATGCGCTGCTTATGTCTATCTATGTACTCCCACGTACGCATATATGTACTTACGGAGATGGAGCATCGGAAGACGCGCAACTTTCGAGGTGGACCTATTCGGCACAGAGTGTGGATAGAGTTAACGGTCAAACTTCAGAAACGAATAGCATGTTTGGATACTTTCCTTCTGGGTCGGCCAACTTTTCCACGCTCCAAGTCAATCGGAGGAACTTTTTAATTGGTTGGATCGGGTACTAGCCATTCCGACAGTTACACGAACCGAGAACCCACCGACTATCGGAGTGGACAGGGTTGTACATTGAAATTTTTAACGGTGTATTATTAAACCCAGGATGAGGATAACAGAAGTCCCGACATTTTTGGATCGGAAGCTAGAAACGTGTTTTAGAGATTTTACTATGAGATACTAGGGTAACTGAGTAACTGGTTAGCTGGGTTGACGAAAATCGCACGGGCTACTCATGAGATACCCCAAGGTTGACGAAGATTGGCTGGATACCCTTACTCGTGAGATATCACTGGGTTAACAAAGATTGCTTGGGTTTCCGTGTTACTCATGAAATACCCTTGGGCTGACAGAGATTGCCTGGGTTTCCGAGTTACTCATGAGATACCCCTGGGCTAATAAAGATTGGCTGGATACCTTTACTCATGAAATGCCCCTGGGTTAACAAAGATTGCCTGGGTTTTCGGGTTACTCATGAGATACCCCTGGGCTAACAAAGATTGCTTGGGTTTCCGTGTTACTCATGAAATACCCCTGGTTGACAGAGATTGGATTAGTACCTTTACTCATGGGTTACCTCTGGGTTGACAAAAATTGCCTTGGCTACTCTTACTCATGAGATACCCGGGTTAACAAAAATTGACAAAGTGAACCTGGTTATTTCCTAAGATATATGATAGATACATGAAATACAAATTGAACTGTGGAAATAATTTAATTATTGTTTCATATATTTTGTCTACCTTAGATATCATTTTAGGTATCCGGATAATTTTTGTATACTCCGGTACCTCATGGATACCAGAGTACCCAGGTATCTCAAAGGCTCAATTGAAATCATTGGACGTGTTCGCAGTTCACAATCGACCCGTTGAATTTTGAAATTTAGAGACTCCAAGAGGTTCTGTAGTAACCGTGAACTATACCGTAGTCCACGACTGAATTTTTTTCTTTTATTGAGAGAACGGAAGGCACACACACAAAAGCGACATCGTGAAAAGCAGCTTTGTGAGTCTGCCCTGGTGCGAGGCGTGAGGGGTTCCGAGTTTTCTAAAGGCACTTGACGAGCACTCGATGCTGCCACGACTACGCCGAGGAGCGTCTAGTTTGAAGATAAGCTTCGCGTCTCCCCTCGTTCGTCCATATTTTCATATCGATTTATCCTTGTGCTTTCGATACAATTTGAAACTTACAAACGTATTTATTAACATACATGGAATACCGAATACGAATATTAGAGGCGAATGCTGGACAGATCTTTAATTAAGGAACGCGTTGAATCGTCTTCCAAGTTTGCGTGGTGACCTCTGTCGATGATCCATGAACTAATGCAGCGCGTGGCTTGCAGATTCCTACTTTATCTGTACGAGGTAAACGGTCGATTTGCAGTATCGTATGTAGATGTCGTCCGGTCCTTCTTTACCGATTTACCGACGGACCATTTGTCAAGCAGAGCTCGATGGTTGCACAAATTATCGCGAAAATCTTCAGATAAAGACAGATAAATACTATAAATAGGTTTTGTTAATAAGTTATGTAGTTATTACATGATATTTGTGAATACGAGAAACTTCTAAACATTTCTATACCTTCCCAAATGTAGCATTTGACCATATTATCCAAAAATAATAGTCACAAAGTGATTCGCAAATGAAGAAGGGAGAAGACTCCCCTCCCGTGGCGACTATTTCCAGTTCCAGTTGCGGTTCTACTTCCAGTTCAAGTTCTAGTTCCAGGTCCAGTTTCAGTTTCACCGTTGAGTGTCCAAGGCTGACATTCCAGGCCCGCGTACCCCTCAAACGGGGAAACCTCTCGCCAAGTTAGATTACAAACCGACTTTGCGTGTAGAACACGATCCACCCAAGTAGATGATCCTCCAACCGAGGACACCGCAAAGGAAGATGTGTTGCGTTTATTGTCACCGTTGCTGATCCCATCGAAAGCTGCTAGGAGATAATCCTTTCGATGCATTCATTTTGAGGAAGTAGAAATCGCGTCAAAAACGTTTGTAACATTCGATATCAATTGTTTTTCGTTAGAGGCATTTAAGAGACATCATCTACCCAGTGGCGCGTTGTGGACAACTTGGGCAAATGCCCGCGACCAAAACAATAGAGGGCCCCCTTTTTTAAGGGCTGTAGGGAAATGCTTTTACGCACACCCCCTCCTCAGATGACACCTCCTCCTCAGTTCCCCCTAAGATGTTATGCGAGGGAAAACGGGACTACTTGACTAGTTACGCTGAAACATGACTACAAGACTTATCGTGTATCCCGGCCCATACCCTCTAAAACCCCACCGCCCAAGGCCCAGTTAGACCCTTCGCCTTAACGTCGCCCTAGACTAGTGGAGAATGCGCGACCAACTTTTTGCATTACAACGCATTCCCCTACCACAGAGCAAAACCACTCCTGTTCTTTGCCTGACAAGCAAAAAAGAACCCCTAACGCAAACCAAGATCCAAATTCTACGTTTTTTCCGGGGGAGGGGGTGAAATTTTACTTTGGCCAAGATCCCAACTGGTCATAAAGCGCTACTGATCCTGTCATTTCTAGAGTGTCAACGTTGAGCCCGTCCCCGCATCAACTGACAGCAGGTTAACGAACAACTGTGGTCGCAAACTTGCAAGGATTCGTTTGGACGGTCGACTTCAGAGACAGCCGTGGGGTCGATTCTTTCGCGTAAATGGCGCCGATCGAAGGTTGAAAATAACTTTATGACCTATTTCCAAGACGTCCGGATGAGATACTTGGACTTTCGCAGGTGATCGAGCAGAAGTATCGTGCCGGATAAGAACGCGTCGCGAATCCCACAGGGTCAGTGTTAACAGCATCGGGTACGGAATATACCAGGGGCCCTGTGGTCCAATGGTCCGATTCCAGCGCAGCGTTCCTGTTTGCGGTAAATGCCGTTGCAGCCGGCCCGAAGAGGAGCTGTTGCACCGAGATTGTATACGTCGTGCGCGCACCAGGCCAAGAAAACGTAATCAGTCGCCGCACGCTGGCTACTTTCTAGCCTGCGGCCTGCCGGCACGATGCACACGACTCTGTTCCTTCGGACCCACACGAACACAGGTCAGCCGTCGAGGAAACTTTCCTGCGCAGGATTACAGATTCGAACTATGCGCTTGTTCTCCTATCCACCGCGCACTGCGATTCATCGACTGGCTTGGTCGACTGTTTACCATTCATTCGACTTTGCTGACTTCTTCTCGTTGCCGTTGTCCCATAAACACACAGTAGGCCCACAGGCACGCAGTAGGCACATAAGCCACAGAATATCAAGCAGGGAAGTATTACCCCAGTCAGCAAAATCTGTTCGATCGATAATAATCGATAATCGAAAATTGAATTTTCATATAAAAAATTATATATTGATTATTTTACAAAAAAATTAATATTATCGGATCAACCCCTTGCCATACCTTGATATGTAGGGAAATGGAAAATGTATATTTTTTGTATGGCTACGTTTATTTTAATGCTTAAATTTTGATCACAAACGGATCAAATTTGCTTTCATCTAAAATGAAACACGTAACATTTATATTCGTTAGACTTCATCGCGAATCTGTCTCTTCAAAGTACGGCAATGGGTTGAGACGAAATGTCTGGAATCATACTTGGGAGCAGAAGGCGGTCAAATTCTTTCCAAATCGAAAGTGGATTGCTTAGAATGTACTTAACCTTGGCGAGGGGCCAGCTCGAAGGGGGTAGAAGATAAAAATCATTTTAGAAGAAACAGAAGAAAGATAATTTTTTTAACTGTCTTTTTGAAAAATTATGAACCGTTATTTCCAAAAAAATGTGAAGAAATATTTGTCGAATGAAAAATTAGGTGAAACGCTGGAAAGGCGCGGATAGAAACGCCACCCGTTCGCTAATAATTTCGGTGTCACGTGCGCAAACTGTAGTAAAAGTGTTGTAAAAATAAAAGTGCAGCGTCCCGGAACGAATCGGTTAATCATGACAATGTTTTTACTCGATACAGTACTTGCCTGACATGACATGACGTGACGTGACGCAACGCGGTGTTCAAAGTATCGGATAAATAAAAAATAATAATAATAACGGCTGATTAAGAATAGTTAGTAACACTTGAACTTTCTGGAATGGACGAGATGAAAATCGAAAATCGATGAATATCGAGCGAATCACGATCGTAAACAATTCGAGAGCGTTGGTACAGAAATTTGGAAAGTCAAAATTTCATTTTCACTACAACTGAAAATGATCTTCGCGATTCGATAAGATTAGTGGAGTCTATCGAGTGACGGAGACGAACCGTGATCGCGTGGGAACTCAAAAAGGAGTTCAAGGGTCCTCCGAAAGTGGAGCGAGCGAATGTCACTTCCAGTTCTGGAAACTTGGCACACATCTGGGCAACCCACAAAGCGACAATTTCACGAAATCATCGCCAATGTATTCCGTTAGTCGTGCTCCGCTCGCATCACAGTATCAAAAATCGATCGACCGTGTCGGAGCGTATCGTATCGTATCAACCGTAAAGCAAGCCTTTCTCGAAGTGAGAGTGCTATACTTAGCAACGATACCACTGATACATAAATCTGTTGCAGTATAGAAAAGATAGTACAAGATAAAAGAGTGGGAGAAACAGTAGACTGGCTTAGTAGTATCGAGAGAAAAGGGAAAGAAATAATCAACAGGAGAGATGGAGAGGTATAGGATGGATGTGGATGGACGATAGAGAAGACATAAAGAAAAAAAGCTGTAAACCAAGTCTAATTTCTTAGCTGGAATAAACAATATCCCAAGAAAAACATCCTGTAAACAGGAGCCAAGTTCTCTATGACCGTAAAATGTTGTGAGATCAAACAAAATTGGGCAAGTTCGTTAGCTTAGAAATATCTCTTGCAACACTGAAAAAGAGCGTTAATAAAAATTAATTTAAATAACGCTATTTAATTTTTAAAGACTTACATGGAGGGCTAAATTATTCAAATTTGGCTGCTACCTTACACCTTTTATGACCATTGGTTTAAAAAATAACGGACGAGTTTGAATAATTTAGGATGGGTGATTCTGATCCATGTTAAAAGTGAGTATGATCTATCTCTGTCTATACTGACCAAAGTGGAGGTTGGAGAAGGAGAGTTTTTCTTAGACCGAGTAATTACTGTATATGTACTGTCTTCGTGGACAATGGTTTTCGAAGTACGAACGAAATGTTGATAACACAGACAGCGAAACAGTTAGGATCTGTCCTGAAGACTACCATTCGAAGAGCACGTGAACAAAAATGCGTTTCATGAAATAAAAGGTGCCTTCCATCGTGATTATGCTCAAGCATTTCCAAGAAGTTTCATCCACGAGCGCGTAAGTGGGATACCGAGCTGATGAGAATTAATTTAATGCATGCATTTTTCTCAGAATGGCATCACGTCGAAGTTTTCTTAATTTATAATTCTTCCGTAATTGTCATTTATACATAGCCATTACTTTATTTCTTCTGTTATTCATTGTGTTCATTACGATTTATTGTTGATTCTTTTCAATATTACTCATTATCGATTGCTTTTATCAATTACTGTTATTTTCGTAGAAAAATTAGAGGCAAACAGGGGAATCCTGTTCGCGGGAGTCGTACCAATCGGAAAAAAGAACAAAACGCGAAACGAGTACGAGAAGCAGCCAGACAAGATTCCCCCGCTTCTTCCTCGTCCTCGTTTTAATCCCTGTAATTATTCATTGTCACGTAGAAACACGAAAGACCGTGATACTCGGTTGCTCGCGGGATTTATACTTAGTTTTCTTCCAAGTAAATCTCATTCCGAAAGCGAGCGAAAAGATTGTACTGCATTTTCCAAAGTTTCTGTACCGTGAGAGACAGCGACCTGATTTTTTTTTCGTACTTCCTTCGAGACTGTAGAGAGCAACAGTTACGATTATCATACAAAATTAACCAATCAAATCTAGAAAATAAATTTTTAAAAACGTGGTATTTTTTTTAAATTATTTTTATTTACATAATCATTTTCTGATTTTTAGTCTTGTGTATGTGATATTTTTCAATCGATTTTTAACATTTTTACCAGGTTATGAAATTATAACAGAGACACGTACTAAATTTCAGACAATATTGCAACCGTGACATATCGAAAAGAATGCTGTAGTGAATCGTATCGAAACGATGATGTAGCGTTTCGCGAGGGGGAGGGGTCAATTTAAATATTTAATTGTTGCTTCTCTGAAACGAATACTTTTTTAAAAAAAATTTTTTGAATATTGCATTGTCATCCAGTTCTAAGCTATGTTTCCAATTTCAAGTGTCTATCTCATCGGGAAGTTAGTTTAAAATCAGTTGCAAAATTTGTCACCGAACAGACGGACAAGAAACCGAGCTAACAAAAACGTGGTAAAAACGACCGATCATGTATGAACCCTTTATGCAACTTGAAAAATAAATAGTTAAGAAAATTTTGCGTTTAGAATACCGTGTGTAATTTAAAAAAACGTTGAAATCTGTTCATATGCATATACAAAACGCAACTGAATTGATTTTTTGTCGTAGATATAAGGGGTCCTATTTGCGTCATTGTGACGATCAAAAGAGTCATAATACGCAGTAATTCGACTTAATACTCAGCTCCGATTAAGTTCAACGAATCTACTGGTTGGCTTTAGACAGTACATATACAGGGTGTTCGACCATTACTAGCCAGAAAGAAAGTTTTACTGTTTTTTGCAAGCTTTCGTAAGGTATACAAAAATACTGTTCTCTGCGTTTGAATAATTGAAGAACATTTTCGGTTCTACAAAAATTTAAGGACACCATTGTATCGCCGGCAAATGGTTTATACAAGAACGATCTCTCTGAAATGATATTTCATAAGAGATTATGTACGGTAGCGGTAGATCTCTATCTCTATATGCAGGGTGTCTCAAAATTCCTTCAACATCCGGAAATGGATGTTCCCGAGATCATTTGAAGCAATATTTTCCTTTGCAAAAATAGCATTGTGGCTTTATTATGGCCTTATTAACGAAAAACGCCGACCAATCACAGCGTAATCTAGACGCGTGTTGGCACAGTCGACCAATTGGCAGTTGGCGCGCCGGGCCGACTGTGCCAACAGGTGTCTAGATCGCAATCTGATTGGTCCGTGTTTTTTTGTTAATAACTCCTTTTTTGCAAAGGAAAATGTTGCTTCAAATCAACTCAAGAACCTCCAATGTCCGAATGTTGAAGGAATTTTGAGACACCTTGTATATAATAAAATCGTATCCGTCTGTCTGTTTGTAACGGCAACAATTGAGAACGGCTCAACGTAGAAAGCTGAGGTTTGAACCATTAGACGCAGCGTTTCTTTGGGAAGGTTTTAGAGCATTCGAAAAAGTCAATTCGTACAAAAGTTGTGACGTCATTAGTGAGCAAAGACAACTTTTTCACCCTCTTTTGGCCACGTTTCTGTTTACAACTTTTCAACGAATGGACTTTTTCGAACGCGGTTTGCTCTAAAACCTTCCCGAAGAAACACCGCGTGTAACGGTTCAAACTGTAGCTTTGTATGTTCTGCTATTCGCAATTGATGCCGTCACAAACAGACCAAATACGACTTTTTCATTCTCTTTTGGGCACGTTTCTGTTTATAACTTTTGCCTGGTAGCACCTATATTCTATTTGAGACAAGGAAAGAGACACAGACAGAGACAGAACTGCAGAGCAACGCGAAAAGCGAAATGGAATTGGATGAAATAGATTATCAGAAACACGTTCAGCACGTACATGCTTTTAAAAAATACTGTGTCACAGCAACGCGTGACGGGAGAAAGCTAGTAATGTAATAAAATTATAATCGAAGGTAGATAGAGGAACTACATACATATAGGGTTTAAGGAATTATAAACTGCCTCTGGCACACAGTGGTCCAATTCGAGAAATTGAGTGACATTTGTGTATAGCTTTTGAACCATAAGAGATATTGCTATGAAATTTGGACTTCATAATGTAGTAATGTTACTTGACAGATTGGTTATCCATCTTTTTTAAAAGTAGAAGTAAATTTTATTAATGCCGTTTTAACTGCATCTGAATTTTCAGGAGAAATGTCAATTTGTTCGCATACTTTTTCGTACAAAAACATGTAGTCATTCATATTCCTTTTGTTATTTTTTAATATAGAATATAAATCCTCATTTTTATTATAACTTTTTCTTACATTTGAAAATTTTATTGAATGTTATTTAAATATTGAATTTATATTTTTCAAATATTGGATTCACATTTACTTTATATTTTTTAAATATCTAGTTTATATTCTCTGAGTATTTAGCTTATATATTTTAAACATTCAATTTATATTTCTTGTACATGTATACAATATTCAGATCCAATATTTTTCTCATATGAAAAAGTGTGGCTTAAAAAATATTTTTCCAATATTTGAAAATAATATTTATCCAATATTTTTGTGCTACTAGGGCTGTGTGGCGGTAGCGGTCCACGGCGATAATTCAGCGCATAACGACCATTATTCTTCGATATCGAAGTTCCCGCTAATCCAGTACGATTAACCGGGGTACGCGGGCTCGATCGTAACGTCGTTAGCAAAGACTATACACAGAGATTAAACGTGGCAAGGTTTCGGGCCGAGGTTCCGACCTTGGTCGACAGAGTCGCGCCACGAGAAAGATCAGTTTTCCATAAATCCGGGGAACATGTTACCTAACCCAGACGTGTTGTCAACTTATTACCAATTACTGCGCGTTGCCAACTTGTTTCCAATTATCGTCGCGAGCGAGGCGAAGTCGCAGCTGCGGTTCTCGATTCGATCACACCACCTTCGCCGCGGCACGGGGGCTAACAAAGAAGAGCGGTTCACGCGAAAGCGACCAACCTCTAGACCCAACCCGGACCGCCAAATAAAATTAGTGGCGTCGCACAGTGAGGAAACCGGCCGATTTAGGAGTGCGAAGTTCCAAAAACCAAACTTCCTGTATGCATTTAATGTTGTAGCGAATAATGATATAGTCAACACACATGTCTGTAATCAATTTTCAACCAAATTGGAGTACTCCGTCCTATTTTGACCACGTTTCGTCGAATCCCGACAACTGTGCGTCGTTTATCGCTCGTCGCGTGCGCCGTCGTCCACCGGCGTACAAAGAAGAGTGCATCGAGGTGCAGCGAGACGGCCGATTGGCTACGGAGCCATCGCGAACGTTTTACAGTGTATCTATCTCGCAACTATGCTGACCTCGGATAGCGGCCGATCGCCGTCGACACCGGCACGGTGTGTTGGTTGGAGCCAATGCTGCCAGATGAGGGGAGGGGCCGCGAGTTGAAAGGAAAATAGCGTGGTAGAAGGGGATGCAAGAAGTGGGGAGACAAATCTCGGTCTAGTAACACTGGTGCAGTTCAAAATTGCACTTCTCCAGATCGAGATATAGGGTTGAAAATGTGTTGGTTGGAGTTAGTGCTGCCAGATGAGGGGAGGGGCCGCGAGTTGAAAGGAAAATAGCATGGTAGAAGGGGATGCAAGAAGTAGGGAGACAAATCTCAATCTGGTGACACTGGTGCAGTCCAAATTGCACTTCTCCAGATCGAGATATAGGGTTGAAAGGGTGTTGGTTAGAGTCAGTGCTGCAAGATGAGGGGAGGGATCACGAATTAAGGGGAGAATAGCGTCGTAGAAGGGGATGCTAGAAGTGCGGTGACAAATCTAGACCTGGTAACACTGGTGCAGTTTAAAATTGTACCCCTCCAGATCGAGATATAGGGTTTAAATTTTACACAGTTACGTGTTTTCTCGTTGCCCTATCGAATGACCCATCGGTTCAGGCGCAGGTTTGGCCACCTTATCCGTGTACTCCCTTTAATTGAATAGATCAGTGCTTTCCAAATCGTGCGTTGCGGTGCACCATGGAAGGTCATTCTCAATATAAATCATTGAAATAATTATCTACTGAAATATATGCATATATATAATAAGTGCGCCACGAGTAAACAAAAGTTTGAGAAGCACTGGGACAGATATTTGGCGCTCTATGAACTGTGCGACACGCCAATGTTCGGGGTGGAAATCCAGTCGGAATGAACGAAAGACAGAGCCCATGTATATTTTACGGATTAACGAAAACAATAGATGCAATTGGTGCGGTTATGATTGGTGAGGAATTGGGGATCCGCGAATGTTTGCGATCGTTGACAATCGGCTGTAAGCCACTCAAACTGAACAAAAGATGTTGTACAGTGGGTGAAAAGGTGCTCGACGTTATAAGTGGCCGCAAACGTTCCATCGAATTTATCGGTCACAAGAGGGCCTCCTGGCAGCGAGATCTCAAAGGGTACGAAGGGATAATAAACACGGGCAACAGAGCCGCTGCGCCAGCCATATGATCACGCGAGACAATGGCCCCGAATGGAGACCCTCTGACCAACTTTTTAACCGTTTTCTCCCATTGTCCCAGCGATGCAGCGTTGCATCAGATCGCGTCGCGTCGATCAGTTTTCCTCGTGTTTGTTAATCGTGGCACGTGCGTACCGTGGACGCGTTTCACGGTCCAGCTAGTCCAGTCTATCGCGTCGATACTATCCGAGGACGCGAATCCGAAGCGTCGGTGAATTTTAATGGACGTCGCTCTGGCACGCTTCGGTACTTGTGTGACGCGTGTCGATACTTCAGACTTACATAGACTGTAGAATGTCATTCGGTGACGTTGTGCACGGTGCATTGGACAAATGGGACGAATAGTCTCAGAGTTTTTTTTAGGAAATAGGTTTAGAAAATTACTGAAATGCTGAAGAATTAACTTTAAAATACTGTTTTATTAAACAGCGCTGAAGGACGACTTGACTGTTCCGGCTAGTGGACTCGAACTGAAGGAAAGAATAAAGAATGTTGTGGGGCGGAAGAGAAAATCAGTTGCCCCCTTGACTTTAAAGAAAAACCCCAGGTTGCATAGTTTACGGCCCAGGCCCTTGGGTACGACGAAACTGCAGTGTTTCTCATGGACAATGAAATTCATTTCTGCACTTTGGCAGGTTGCATTATCATTACTAATAATCCAACAAGTTTCAGGGTCAATTTCAGTTTCCTCGAAGAATACAAACATTTCGTATATGTAAATTATTTACATAACAGGACACGCTCTCTGTGAAGAGGATACACCCATTTTGTTAGCATGGAGAACAGAACCCTACTCACTTTTAGCTACAGATCGGTGGTTTCTATCTTCTCTGTTTCTATATAGAGGATGAGATAATATAGTCAGCGACGACCTAGCAAAGAATCTCTCGGAAAACCTTGACCGCCATTATGGTTGTTTCAATTTAATTTGCGATACGTTTTGGCAATGGTTGTTTCCGCATTGCGGATAAATAACTTTTACGTCTGGGAAGAATGGTTAGCTTTTGTCCTTGTACCGTTAAACTGGACGACATTTGGGTCGCACAAAGGAGAGGACGAATTTATAATCTCGACTCGCCAAGGAGCGATACTTTGAAAATGCGCGGCGCGTATCGCTTATCGCGGGTACCCTCAGGTATCGACTGCGGTTCGAGCACGTACACCTGGGAATTCGACGTTGCAACAATCTTTGTGTTAACAGTATTTCTGAAAACGCGGAAAATACCGTTGCCAGGAAACGGAGCGGGAAAGAAACCGCACGACTTCGATTCTGCGAAACCCGCCGCTGGCCATAAAACGATCGAATCGCGAAAATTAGAAGCTTAGAAGAAATCGTTCGGCGGGAAGGGCAACGACGGAATGCACTCGATAGCCTTGGCTCGTAAGACGGGTTCTACGTAGTTGCACGCGGGCAACTGCATCGCTCTCGGTCTCGCGTGCACGAGTGCACCGGTGCCACGCGTAAGTACTTGCGTACTAGGCGAAATCCCGATCGAGATGTGGCTGCATTCGTCTCTCTCTTTCTCTCCACCAAAAGCCATTTCCTTGATGCGAGATTTCTTGCGATTTTATCTTTTTCAAGAACGACGAATACAGCTTCTACTTAGCACGTTCACCATCTTAACTCCTCTGATTAAGGGGGTACAACAATATGGAATATCCAAATATTGAAATAAGAAATTTTCGAATATTTATCCCTTCACTGCATGGTTTTTTAATAATTGGGATGCAAAAATTGAAGCAAGGTCAGTTTTTGTGAATAATTTTAGGGGAAAAATATTAAAAAGACAAATCAAACAACACTTTCAGAAAAAATAAGTATAATTTAGAATAATATTTTAATGCTTTCGGCGCACTGTGACAAATTACCACAATAATTTTTCAATTTCTTGAAAACGATCTGAAGTAAGATCGAAACGTCGAAAAGGATTAGTGTGGTAATTTGCAAACAGTGTTTAAAATAATGATTGATCGCACCAGTGCGACGAAAGCATTAAAATATTATTAGCAACAATCTACGATCGACATCAGGAAACATTTATAATTTAGAATAGCAAGAAAATACATTCTTAGTTTACTATAATACCAGATTTGTTAACTGTATCAGATATGATACATTATCCAGTGAAGGGTTAAAGAAATATCATGCAAACAGTCTGATGGGGTGAATCAAGAAGCAACGTTCACGATTCAAAAGTTCTCGCTTCATCTGCAGGACCATTATACTCATTGCCAGAATCACTATATCATAGAGTACAAATGGCCCTAGGACTCGGGACAGCTTATATTATCAAATATCTTGATAGAGGGTGGACAAGATTTGAAGATTATGGGAATTTCGAGAGCACGAAACCGTGAATCGTTCCGTCAGAAATATATTTACGATCTCGGTAACGTGGATTCTATACGTTGTCCAACGAGACGAGGTAGTGAACGTGAACATAGCTCCTCGAGTGCAACAGAGCTGATGTTACCCTTCCTGAGTAGGTAGCGAAGGACACAGGCTAGTACTTTATTACCTGGTCTCGTTGGACAAGGTATAGATAGGACTACGTAAAATTTCCTGCAAAATAATATGCAATTAAACACAAGAAAGTTACACAAGTTCAAAAACAAATATTATTACATATCTAACATATTTCTCGTTTTGATAGATAATTTAGAACAAACTCAGAGCACAAACTTCACACAAATTGTTCTTTAGATATTTGAAACAATCCTGGGGGGTGAGAGAGAGAGAGAGAGATGTAAAAGAAATCTCAAGAAAAATATCCTGTAAACAGGAGCTAAGTTCTCTATGGCCGTAAAAAGTTGTGAGATCAAACGAAATACGGCCAAGTTCGTTAGCTTAAAAATACCTGTTGCAATATTGAAAGAAAGCGTTTGTAAAAATTAGTTTAAAAAAACGCTATTTAATTTTTAAAGAGTTACATGGAGTAACATTAAATTGGTAACGTTACATTGGTTTAAAAAGTAACGGCCAAGTTTGAATAATTTAGCCCTCCATGTAACTCTTTAAAATTTAAATTGCGTTCTTTTAAACTAATTTTCACAAACGCTTTTTTTCAGTATTGCAAGAGATATTTCTAAACTGACGAACTTGGCCGTATTTTGTTTGGTTCTCACAACTTTTTACGGCCACAGAGAACTCCTGTTTACAGGATGTTTTTGTTGGGATTTCATCGATTTTTGTTAATTGCTTTTTTTCAATCACTATTTGTTGCGACTTCGAAGCTAATAAAACGTATACTTATGTATGTTATGCTGCTATGTTCTATCCTACGTACCTATTTCGTAATGTCTTTTTGTTCCATTCAACCCCTTTAAGGTGTAAAATTTCAAACTTTGATAATTATTCCTTTGAGTGTTCGTTATGGAGGACCTATATACCAAATTTCAAACTTGTAGGTCAATGGGAAGTATCCAAAAGAATTTGATGTTCTGTCAGTCATCCAGTGAGAAAAGCGACTTGTGAGGTCCTATATCTCGGAATCTACTAATGTTGAAAGATTAATGTTTTTTCAATACTGAGACATGATAGCATTTAACAAGTGTAAGAAATTAAATCTCTCCATCTGGCTCCAGTTCCAAGTTACAAGCCTCTAAAAAACAGCTAAGTTGTTTCGTGTAAAAAGAGGTAGATAGTGCGAGAACTTGGCTGGTGCACGGTAGTGCACCTAGATTTTGAAATGTTCGATAACAATAGATAACAATCAACCTAGTAAACACATAACGTTCACGACATAAGGTTCAGCCAAGAATGAAATCTTCTTGTCAACTAACTGTATTCCGCGCTAAATTTATTCGCACCCCCTTTGAGAAAAACTGCGCGCGTTCCCACGTTCGTGCCCTCCTCCCACTTCTCCCCACGTCTCTCCGCCACTCCTCGTCTGGTCTCCTTCTTTTTTTGCTCGGATCCGTCAGAAAACATTGCTCGAAGTAAAACACCACGCGGGCTCCGGCGACCAATAGGAAATCGATAAGTTATTCTATAAACGTTATCAAAGGAATGGTCGATGCCATTAAAATATAGTCGAAAGCGACGCGGATTCTGATGTTAAAACAGGAGGGAGGGTATCGTCCGTGAACGGTTATCCCCTGTCGAGAAAATTTAATTATAAAAACTGGCAGGAACCCTCGCGAGGGTAGGACGGCACCCTTTATCGGAATAGGAAATCGAGGATGCCACGTGGAAATAATGAAAATAGAATTGGTCTCACTCCTTCGAATTTCTTGATACGATTCGAGAACATCGTTTCGAGAATTCCTACTTGTCGATCGATACACGTGACCAAAGTCGGAAATAATCCTGCTGGCACCACTAAGGGTGATTAGTTTTTAGCTATTCTTATACCGACAGTTATCAGTCCGTAGACAAACACGATGGAAGGTACAACGTAAGAATTTACGTGTTCACGTTCTTGATTGATTACAAGCAGGATTTTCAATTTCAAAATCTGAAACGCAGAGTATGTGGTATTATGACAATTGGGTGCTAGACGTGTCTCAGATTTTTCATAAATCGTGTTTTATAAGACGTAACTGTTTGCCAAGAATCGGCTGCTTTCTTCCTCGAGAATTACGTGAATCATTTATATAAAGGCTTCTCTTGAAAGTGGTTACATCAGTGTGATACAGAGCAACGAAAATTATGTAATTGAAAGAAAAGAGTTCGCGTCGTGTCTACGCATTTGGTGTAAAATGAGACTCTGAAACGAAACTCGAAATGAAGGATTTGGACACCCAACGTTGTTGGAGAAGAACCCCCTGGCCCGCGTGAGGGGAGAGAATGAGAATTGAAAAAATACATCGGTCCTTTAGAATTCAAAATATCACGGAAGTCCCTCTAATTTTGACAAATAAAGATACAGTCGTTCAATGTTCCATTTACGGAAAAAATTTGACTTTACCCCCGATAATTATAACACATCGTAATTCCTTCGCACGAAGTTAGTTTCAGAATATATACGAAGAATTCACTACGAAGAGAAATTAAATTATCACGGCATGTTAAGCGAAATGAAATGCGCCGGCAAGGACTCTCTCCATCGAGAGATCGCTGCCCACGAGTTCTGTTAAAAATATCGTCAACGATAAAATTAACGCGGAGTTGACCCGGTGCAGAAAATGCTTCTGACATTTTCGGTATTATCGCGGAATATTCTATCGTCCGCTATTTTATCCACAATCCGTAACAATTTTCGATCTGCAAAAATACCGTACCCGCCACAGCGTTTACATATTACAAAATAAACATCGTTCAAACTTTTTGTAAAGGTCCATTTTAGTAAGGATAGTTGTGCACTTATTTACTTACGTTGAAGAATTAATTATTCCACCAGTAGACAATTTCTAATAAAGTCAACTGCGTTTTCATAAATATTAGAAAAATATTTCGAAAATATGTATTCCTTTATGTCTGGTCTTATACCTTGTTGACACTAGGATAGAATCAGGTGAGAGGAAAGAGCACGAATTGAAGGGTAAAAGTTACCCCCTCTCTGCCATTATGGGATTAGTAACGTGACATTGTAGCAGAACTAGAAGGGGACGATAGAATGGGGACACAAGTATTAATCTCGCAAATTCGAGTTCTCGGTATTTGTTGCTTTTAAAAGAACCGGTAATAGAAATAGTAGAACTGTATGCGATCTAAGGAACAACGCGGACCGTAGTGTTTTTCTTAGATCAAATACTTTTACTGTTCAGAAAACGGTCAAAGTATGAAAATCTCACCGGTCATTCTGGGTGACAGTGATGTCTGGCGGAGGCGCGGAAGGCGAGGCACCGTCTGGAGCATCCAGTTTGCCGGCTGTTCCACGCGATGTGTCGATTTGAAATTCGTACAGCGATATCCACGCGAAGGCACCACGCAGAGAAACGACTCGGAACCTTACGGCGAACGCATCGTCGAGTAACCCGGTTTATCCTCTCGACCGCTCTTAATAGCCACGGATCACAAAATCTCTCGCACGTATCCCGCCTTCAGACTCAACCGTACGACGATGCACCAATTCGCACGGATGAAAACCAGCAGGCTCGACTTGGCAAAGCCGATATCTTTTCACTGTTTCTATTCCTCGTTCAACGTTCTCGCCTCGCCGCGATACTTTCGAACATTCCCACGGCACTTTCACCGTCCGAATCTGTCTGTAACTCCACGGCTATACTCTTTCCTAGAACGACCTCTTTCTTCTAGGTCCAATCTTCTTCAACGGTCCAACAGATCCTCTCCAACAGCCCAACAGATCTTCTTCAACGGTCAATTGAAGTGGACCGCCACCGGTAATCGTCACAGCGGTAGATCTTTCAGGACCAGGTCCTGGATCCTGTGGTTTGATCGAGTCTTGATCGTCGCGTGTCCGTCCTTTTCGCAGCGCAACGTCTTGCTTCTCCTACGTGCTCTCTTCGACCGACCGCGAACAGTTAGCCTCGATTATTAGATTTATTATGGAACGACTCGCTCCCTCCGTGTCCCGGCAAGCTTCTTAGGTGAAAGCGAATGGCAATTACCGTGCAGCGTAGGCTACACAGCTATAGTTTCGCTCCCACCGTAGCGCGCGCGCGCCCCGTAAACAGTTCAGAGAAGCTCCTCTGTTGTACCCTGGATCGGAAACCAATCGCCGATGTCAGCCAGGCGGTTTTGTAAAAAATAGGAGCTGGTCGGGTTGCCTACCGATGCTGCCGCTGCTGTTGAGGCTGCAGGGTTTAGGTTAGCTGGTCGATGGTTACTGCCAGGGACCACGGGTCACTGGTCCCACGATTCCGGGACCTTGTACTCGCGAAACGAGTTCTTGGCCCGCGGTGATCCGCGATACTTTTTTTTGGCTCTGCCTTCTCGGATCGCAGCTCTGCGCAGAATGTTCGGTAGCTACGGTGACCGAAAAAGCCGCGTTCAACTTTCAAAGACTTATTCTTCGTAGCAATGATGGATCGTTCTAATCTTCAACGACACGGACGTCGTACGTCCTCGCAGCGTGGTCGAATTACCGGGACTAATTTTTAGCGACCAAGTCGTAACTGGATACCACGTCGAATGGCCAGTCGTGAATGGCTCGAGAAGGATCAACAAGGAACTCGATCCCGCAAGTCCTTTGTCGGACAAGATTCGCAAAGTTCACCAACGATTCTCTGTTCACCGTCTAGGCTTATCATCTACTTGTTGTCCAGACGCCTGCACCGTTACCGGTCACGCTCACCTAGTCCACGTAGGGTACGCCTCTTCACCGGTTACCGCCCGCTGTCCCGGAAGTTATGTCAAAAACACTGATGATCCTCTATGTTGGCCGGCTCTTCGTCTGCCACCGCGATAGCTTAGCTCCCTGGATCTCGGCTTCTCGAATTTCGAGCACGTATCGTTCGTTCTTTGACAGCAATCTCGGGAAAATTCCAGTTATGTTGGACTGTTCAAGCCGGGGTACGGCTACAACAACGTCGGTGGAGTAGGTGCGAACGATACCGTCGCCGGCTGGGTGCAAAGTGGCTTTGCGCGTCTTCACCCGAGGTTGAAGGGTGCGCGTTCGCTCTCGCAATGTTGCTCGCGGTGTTCTCGAGTGGTGCGAAAGGAGATCGTCGGTTATAAGGGTAGGGGGTGTACGGCGCGCACGTGCAGTCCCGGAAAGGCCACGTTCTTTTCTTTCTTATCCCGAAAATCGATCGTGAAGACACGCTGCATCGAGTGACACACCGCACCGGGGTGGACGCGTGTACGGCCGTCCACCGACACCATAAACACACGTATAGAGGGGCAAGGCAGAAAGAGAGAGAGAGAGACGTTAACACGTATTGTACACTGGAAGCGACACCCGTCCACTGGCTCGTCCCGTGTCAGCCGATCGAGTTAGCCCGAATCAAAGCCGACGGTGTTTCGCGAACACCTACGCATTCTCTCAGGAACGATTCCTTCTCTTTGGTGGAAAGACCGTGGCGCGGATTGAAATCGCCGGGAATGGAATGCGACTCGCGGGTGCAGCCGAGTATTAATCGCAACACTCGCCAACCGCCACGATATACTCGAGGAGACTGGGGTCTCTCTCTCTGTAGGTGAGACCCCCCTTCCCTTCTCATCCCTCCTCTTCCCCACCTTGTTCGTTCCGCCCGAACCCTTCCTTCCTTCTCTGTTGTACGCTCACAGTGTTGTAGCAAGTAGTTACCCGGCCACCCGTGCTCCCCTCGATCACGTGCCACGGTGTCGGTCACCGCGTCGGCTGTTGGGTGTTGCTACAATGGTTTCCAATGCGCGGTTATTCGACACCATTCACGGTCTCCCCTGTCGCCTGAAAAACCTTTTCCACTGTTTTTCCAGTATCCGGCTAACTGGTTCTTACCCTTTCTCCCGAATCATCCCTTGCATTTATGATATCTAATCGAACCAGCCAAATTCTGTTTCGATATTCCAAATGGAATCTACCCGTGTATGTACAATCACTAGACAGCGCATTTCATAGATTCGCGATAGAAATGAGTCGGTGAATTTTAAAACAATGGAAAATTTAGTAAATATATGTATTGGAATACGGTGACGTAGGAGAAACTCAAACATATATGTCTATGTAATTTCACAATATTCTCCACTGAGGAACTACTTGACAGAAGATAGTAGCATTGGTTCGGTTCAATTAACGACTTTAATTTCTACGTTTAATCTGTAATAACGTTTGTCTTAGTTCGTTAAAAATGATAGGTATAAAGTGAAAGAAAGGAGTCGCATGTAAAAAATTCATAGTGGAAGGTGCCCACTATTTCCGCTATTCTTACGGCCCTGAAATCGAGACTCCCCTCTCCCTCTCCGTCGATCACGTACTACGTTACTACTCCCTGTTGCCCTCTCCGTCGCTCCAGACAACCCGTCTCCGTTTATTAACTCACAAAGCTTGTCTCTCTTTCTCCCGCAGACTTAACTCTGAAACCGAGCGCTCTTCTCCGTCGCTGCACCGAGATGCGGTTCGGCTAGATTCGTAAATTCTCGGCACGATTACTCGGTGGTCGGGTGGGAGGGAGGAGGTAAAGTAGCGTCGAGAGAGAACGCGAGACTTCTCTCTCCCCTTTACACTCCTCTTGTCTCCATCGCCTCCTTCTGTCCCCACGGACCGTAAGACAGTGACAGTAGCGCAATGAAAGAAACGAAGCGAACGTAAGAAGCGTTGTCGAGCGAGCGAGCAGGACGATGGTGGTCAGAGAAAGCGAGCGAATGAATGGGCACGGAGGAGAATGAGCGCACGCGAATCGCCGTAAAAATGAGAAAGGGTGTCGGTGTCGGTGTAACCGAGAGACAGCGGTACACTCCACGACAAAAAGACGGCGCACCCTCAAATATGTTCTTATATTTATACTTGAATCCTTAGACCACATAAACCTATAAACACTAGAGCTGTGACTTATGAGATACCCGGGTAAACAAAAATTACCCGGGTATCTCATGAATACACTGCGGATCTTCATGCAAAATAAAAATCGTTCGCATCAATAGGAAAAAGCAGACGATATATTACGATTACTTATTCTCTTGAACGATTTTAATAAATTTAAATTAATATATCAACGTTCTCAGTAGTTTTGCTCTACCCGGGTATCTCATATACCCGGGTAAAAGTCCGAGCTCTAATAAACACAGCACAGATCGTTTTCCACGAAGAGAAGATGAACACCGGTTTTGTGACGTCATATTTTCCAAAGATTTATAAATTATGACCCAGTCACGTGACGCTATTCCCCCACGCTTCTGTTTCGGGTCTGTTGTGCACAGTGCCCTTAGATCGTGTGGGGCATTTAAATGGGAACACCTAAATATCTCGGTTATTATGTATTAGTCGTACAAAAAATCTCCACGGAATAAAGTTGTACTGTTTCAAGGGGCGAATTTGATGAGGGTCAACGATATGTTTTTAAATGAAATCATATATTTTTTAGTTCATATTCTTCTACAGAATAAAATGACAAATTCAACAACCTATCATAATGTATGATTGGGCTCATCTGATCTCAAGATATTTGCATTATATACGAGACTTCAGTACTCTGCATCAATGCCAATGGCCATCATTTTGAACACGCCATATGATTTCGCAACACGTAAGTACTCTGTAAATATCTTGAGGTCAGATGAGCCGAATCATACATACGAATCATACATAGGTTGTTGAATTTGTCATTTTATTCTCTATAACAATATGAACAAAAAAATGTATGATTCCATTTAAAAAAATATCGATGACCTTGAAATCTTGTAAAAGAAATGACCTTGAGAAATTTTTTTACAATCATCAAATTCGCCCCTTGAATCAGTACAACTTTATTCTGTGGAGATTTTTTGTACGACTAATAATAACTGAGATATTTAGGTTTCCCATTTAAATGCCCCACCTGATCTAAGACAGTGTCAGATCGAGAAAATAGAGGAGAATACAGTTTACCCCCTCTCTGATGACTAGATTAGTACGTGACCAATCTACGATCTTAGTGGGGGATATTGGAGTATCTCTCATGGTGCTGGAATGGAATATTGGTCGTGTATGTGTCGCAATATCACGTGACTACTCTCGGTACTGGCAGAGAGGGAGTATTCCCCTCAATACGAGTGAATTCCTCTGATCCGGCGACCCTAGACAAATGTTCGAAGCGCAAGGATACGAGGAAAGACGACCCCATTAAATTGATGGCAGTGAAAATTGACTTTTCCTTCTCGGAGCGATTGAATTTCATTAAAAGTAGATTATCTAATACATTTACCCTCGCAATGTTCTGCACACGTACACACGTTGATGGATCGAGGTTACACGATTAATGAGAATTTCCGTGGTCCGAGGGACACAAAGAGAGAGAAAAAACTGCGACCGTAACCCTGGCTCGGGACGATTTACGAGCGGCATCGACGCGTGTGTGGCGTCAACCTACACGGCAGCCATGATGCTCAAAATCGACCGCGATTAGTACTTTGTCAATTTTCAGAGAACTTTCACCGACTGGAATAATAAGAATTTACATACCGGGACGCCCAACAAATTGGCACACGTTATCTTACTTATGGGAATAAATCAGAATGAAAGAATTAACCTAGAACCACACTGATAAACGAAGAACTACTAAAGTCAACGAAATAAACTTGGATTTCTATTGCGAGAAATTGTATTCTTCTCTCGTAGCGTTTGTGCGTAGATCGATTGTTATTATTAAAATTTGGTAAAACAGATTAATCCTACCTTGAACACGGAAGAAACATAGAACCATCGATGAACACGGAACCGGAGAGCAGGATGTACCAGCTCGTGGCCAATTCGCCGGTGCTGAAACATTTTCACCGAATTACTGAAATTGTTACAAACATTTTGCGACGCGAGATAATATATTATACAAACATTTTCGGAACCAACCGATTCTTTTCGCGCGCATTTCTTTCGATATCAAGGACACTAAACCGCTACGACAAAATTCTCTTTCAAAACTTCGAAAGACGTAAACTCGTAACCGAAATTATGCGAAGCACCTAGTGACATCCACGGATATTTACTGAATCAGTGAGTCCGTGATGAATTGAACGCGTCGATAAAGTAGTACGCGACGAGAAAAAAGCTGTCGATAAAGAAAATTTCCTGCAGGTATTTTTTACACGCCATCTACATCGGACGCGAGAAAGTAAGTATCTATGGACGAAAAGAAGGCAAGCCGATCTATTCGCTTATCGATAGATCTCGCGCGTCAACTCTTTGAAAATCAAACGCGTATCGCCGTTCGAAATTAAAGACAACATCTTCTGCGCAAGCCAATTTTGCAATTTTTTCGGTTATGCTTATATGTTATACTTACTAGTAGAGCACGTGGTTCGCATGATGCCTCTCGTAGCGTACAATTTTACAAAGCCCCCGGAGAATGGAATCCCTGCACGGACGCAACGCTTCCAGACCTAGCAGACCATAGTATATGATCTGTAGATCCTGAAAAGACAAAGAAAAGTTGCTGGTATTACCTAATTAACATTCGAGAAGTGAAAGTGGAAGCGATTATTGCTAGCAAGAAAGCGTACGTGATAGAATTTCAGGTGGTTAGGGATATCGATTACGATTGCGTAAACAATACACCAACCACTTCCTTTTTTTGTAAATTTTACGATATATAAATGTACAGTATTTATCCATAAATGTCCCAAAAGTCTGACCTGTAAATGTCCCAGATCTATCCCCACTACTGCGTGGTGTACCCCCTTGAGGGACCGTGAAGCTCGAGAGGCCTCGGTCGCCAAAAAATATGACGCCATGTGGCTTGGATATATCGGTGAGCCCGCCTAATCAAAATTTCTAACTTCTCTATTTTCCATTATTTGTGGCATTTTTCTAATAAAAATCATACCAAATATAATATAATTCCGATGATATTTACTTGTGTAATAGACAATTAAAGTTTCGGGTGCAAGGAAGGACTCTCTGCATCTCTTTCTTTCCCATACGCTATCCTTCCAGCACCCGAAACTTTAATTGTCTATTACACAAGTAAATATCATCGGAATTATATCATATTCGGTATGATTTTAATTAGAGAAATGCCACAAATATGGTCATCGAAGTCCCATAAAAAAATAATGAAAAATAAGGAAGTTGGAAATTTGAATTAGCTATGTTTACATTTCTCGGCGACCAAGGCCTCTCGAGTTCGGCTGTCCTTCTCTACGTTCGGCAAAAGTCAAAGTATACTGTCCCTGGCGCATAAATGTCCCTCGGCAAACCCGTGCTTGGGACTTATTTGGATAAAATACTGTAATACTTAACAAGTATAGGAAACACAAATGATAATGTCGTTAGATTAAAAATTCTGTTCCCGCTCTATCTTCCCCTACGATGATATTCTCCACCTTTCCGTGGTCTCGTCACGAGAGGCGGTCAATCAACTACTGACAGAAAAAGGGTAACTTTTCCCCTAAATCCGACTTCTACAGCAAGCATACAAAGATTCATTGCCGTATCATCAACTTTAGAAGAATCCTAACAGCTTTAGGTTCATTTTTATTCCCAGGCACCTGTGCTCGCAAGATATAACTGGCCGAAGAAAAAGTGGAGTCGTTCGGAAGAAAAGTGTGTCCGCAGTGCATTCCCTCGTACCATTTTCCATTTCGATCAGTTCGGCCATTGGGGCAGAGGAGGTTTAGTTTCGGATTTTCGTGGAACACGCATTTATCTTTCCTTGAGCTTAGATTGTAGCAAAAAGCCGGTGCAATGATAGCGTGAGCGTCTTTATGGGTCCCCTTATCTCAGCTGGCAACGTGCTCGGTGGAGCCATTACGCTGCATCGGAGGGGCCGACTTCACTCTGTTTTTGGACCGATAACACTGTCCAAAAACAAAAATGTTTCCATATAACTGTTGGGTGGATATAATAGAGTTTTTCGCGCTGATTCCGAATCTGATCTTAATTGCTCTCCAACACGCACAGTTTTTAAGAGAATTGAATTTTTGAGAAAAGACGTATTTTTCGACTTTGAACAAATATTGTGATGTTATTATATAAGATATTGTATTTGTTCTTTACAGCAAAAGATTCTCTAGACTTTCCCGAATCCAGTAATGTGCAATAGTAATACGTTGTGATTATTTAAACATGTTTAAACATTCATTAAAGACGGAGAGACACCATTTTTGCACATATTTCTGAGGATATATTTCAATTTATATAAAAAAAATAAGGGTCCAGCGGAAAAATCGAATTACACCACGCGAAGAGCAGACTTTCATCTTGAGAAACCACCCTTTCAACTTTCTATCACCCTTTCTCATTTCTATCGAATCTTCTTTGATTTTTAAAGAAATTTCGTCCGACGTCCGCTTTAGTGATGAGCGTCACTGGCGGCAACTCGTGTCGGGCACGGATATTCTGCTTTCTGGATCGAAAAAAACGCCAACGTTGGAAAGTTGAAAGGGTGGTTTTTCCAGATAAAAGTCTGCTCTATCGCGTGGTGTAATTCAATTTTCCGCTGAACCCTTATTTTTTTATATAAATTGAAAAATATCCTCAAAAATATGTGCAAAACTGGTGTCTCTCCGTCTTTAATGAATGTTTAAACAATCACAACGTATTACTATTGCACATTACTGGATTCGGGAAAGTCTAGAGGATCTTTTGCTGTAAAGAACAATAAAAACTCTATAAGATCCACCCAACAGTTATATGGAAACATGAAAAAAGTTGAAATTTGTTGGACAGTGTAGTTTCAAAGATTACATAAATTGACAGCGCCGGGCACAACGCACAACACACCGTGGCGCGAAGATTCTCGCGTGCAATGATGTCGTTTAGCGTAAGCCCGTCAAATCGATATCATGGTTTTTCCTGTCTAATGACACTCGGCTTCACGTGGGCTTATCGTTCGCATCGTGTTTGCACGTTTAGCGATAGACGAGTTGAGAATCAAGAGAATTCTGTGTATTTTTCGTTCGTATTTCACGTAACTGTACAGGCCGTTACAAAAGTGTACTTCCTCCAGTGAGGAGACTCCTTTACATCGAATCTAAGACCTAGACGAGATCATTCGAAAATGTTCTCCGCGAAATCCAGATTCATTGGAACGATATTCCTTTACGAATCAATGTTATCGTCTTCTCTATCCCACACACTTAGAGTACCTGGTACGGAATTTATAGGTATTAATTGCCCCGTTAGACAGTCATAAGTTCATAGCGCGGGTAAGATGCGGAATTTCAGAGAACTGGAATAAAACTAAAAGAGTAGGATAGGTAATAAATAATTGATATCATATCTCTCGTGCAACATTAATAGAACAATTTGAAAAGAAATTCTGAGATTATATAATATATATACGATTGATTTTATTGATTATTACTCATGGCAGAATTATTATTATAATTGCCCCGTTAGATATCGATCGCCCACCGCCTACATCCTCGCTACACCGTATTAAATTTATAATCGAATCCAGCCGTCTGCCACGATGCATGTTTCACTCAAACTCGCAAACTTCACAGCGCCGAGCCGTTTCGTCGAGATTCTAGATTGTTTGCTAACGCTAACCGCAATTCGCATTAACAGTCGAATAACGTATCGATTTAACTGATGGAGTGCGCTTCGCGAAAGAAGAGGAAGGGGGGGAGGGGACGCCTCCGTTCTGCTCGAAGTTTGCTGCCTCTCGATCTTCTCATTTCCCCCTTCCTTTTTTGCACGAAAACTAGAGCGAACACTGGACGACCTTCGCGTATGGATCGTATGGATCGTACGGAGCAGAGGTACGAGAGCGTCTCATAAGATTTTCAAAGACCGTTCAAGCGGATACACTCGGAGAGTGAACTCTCTTTCTCTCTCTTCGTAATCAATAATATTTAGCCACAAGTTCCATGCTCGAAACTGGGCTGTTTTATTGTTATAATTTACACCAGCGTAATTCCCGTTGGAAAATCAACGGGCTGGCTTATTTCTGGAGGTAAGCCACTAATTTATTTTTAGCACTTAACCCTGTAGGATTTCCAGTATAAAGACATATTGGGTGCACCCGTTTGGTCTTCTGTAACCTTTCAAAATCTCGTGTGTGTGTGTGTGTGTTCCACATTTCAACGTATATCCCTAAGTATACCTCTAGCAATAAAAGTCTGGTTGGTTTGTAATGCGTATACAAATGTAGAGTGGACACCTTTCCGAGGAACACGCCGTGTCCCGTAAGATTAATGAACAGTTCTGGGCGTTGTATAGGTCCTAGGCATAGGTGTAGGCTAAACTCTGTCGCGGTGAAGTGCAACAAATCGACAATTTCCTCGTTTGAATCAGCAGAACCTTTAATCGAGCTACGCCTCCCTCGCAGCGCCGGAGGATATCTCGATAGCCTGGGATTAAGTCTGTCAAGTTGCTCAATTGACCTAACCACGGGCCATTCGGATGTATCGTAGAAAAGTGACAGAACTATTTCCTCCTTTCGTTCATCCCCGAATCGGTACCAGACCTTCGAAAAATTACGATTTTCACGCGTGGGGGTTGACAGACTGCTTCCGTTTGGATAAATTAGATCGCCATTGCAATGGGATTGTAGTCTCCGTGCCTCGCAAGAAAACCCCTCGATACAAGGACCAAGGGAGTCCTCGCTCGCCGTCAATGGTGAGTTAGTGACGTCGCACACTTTAGCTAATAATTCGGCTAGTGATTTTCCGAAGGTCCCTTTCACAGATATTTACGAAAAATACAAGAAACAGGCCAAAGAGAATTCTGAAGAAATTATCAGGAGGCAAGGTTTATTTAAGGGCAAAATTATTTTCAATATTTTTTCCGTGAAAGTTCCAAACCCTGGTTCTCAGGAAAAATGGAACGAAAGGGCAAATCACTGTAAATTACAGAAAATGAATTCAATGCGGTTCGTTTAAATTCATACTATGGGGAAACGGGGAAGGAGTGCGAGGTAAATCTCAAACAAACGCGAATGCTAACTAGGCGGATTGTTCGACGATTGAAGCAGAATACACTAATTTTGCTAATCACACGGCAGCTTGGAATATTCATGATCTCTCGCTGCGAAAAATACCTAGCAACTTTCCCAAGTCCCACCGACTCGATATCGTTTGTTTCTCGTGCGGTTGAATGCTCGCCTGCGCTCGAAATTTGAAATTAGTGAAAACTGAAATAAATCATCTACCACTCGTATTAAAATGTAAAAAAGATTAGAAGCTGTCGGGGACAGCCAGCAAACTAATTGGACCCAGACTCGCGAAACGAGAATGAAATTTCAAAGACTCTCAAACGCGGTTCCGTTCTGGCACAGACAATAAGGAGAACAAAAAAAGCTTGTCAATTATATTCCCCGATCGAGGCCGTCGGCACAGACGCCATTATTTGTTTAAACTAGCGGGGGTTCCGCCGGTCCGATCGATATCTCGTACAATATCTGAGACTCGCATTGTGCTCGGATTTCTCTGAATTTCGGCGACTCTGCATTTATTCGTGCAACGCAGACCACGTGGTTCGCTGCACGCGTTTCATAATGGCGTCGTTCCTCGGTTCTCCCAATTAGATGTTAGTGCGCAGCCATTTTTATCATAAACTAGCTAACCCGACATTGTCCTGTCCAAAACTTCAATAAATTTCTTTGTGATCGTTTCGTGAATTTGTGAAAAGCGATTGGAAATGTGTAAACAAAGTAAAAATGCGAAAAAACGTATTCCTGAGTGACCATTGTATCTATTAGCGATTGTGGATATTCAATTTAAAATTATGATTTCTGCAGTTATTCCGAATTTTCCGATTTTCCTTTGTAATTGTCTCGAATTTTTGTTTCCCGAAAACTTTTCCAGGACCATGACGAACAAAACAAAAAAAGAATCACGCATATTCATCGTGGAAATTGTGAGTTATGGTGTTGAGTTTCCCGAATTTTCCATTTTTCCGGGTACCTTTTCCAATTTTAATTTCCCTATAAACCTTATTTGGACTATTACGAACATTTAAAAAAAAATTAGCCAAATCGGTCCAGCCGTTCTCAAGTGATGGGCAAACCAAACGAAAAACGTTTAATTTTTATTTATACAGATGCATAAAATTCGCAGTCTAGTTATCATGTTCCGCTAATTGTCCAGATTTAATGCAATGCCAGTGTCACGTGTCAGACGTCAGATGGCTGTCCCGTAAACTGAACAATTTCATTTCGAACGAGCCATTTTGCAAAGCGATCGCCGATGCTCATCGAGGATCCTCCCTTTATCGAAAGCGATCGTCGATCCCAAACGTTTGCGAACCCTTTTAACCCTCGCTCTCCTAATTGGCAGTGAAACCACGAAGAGAGCATTCTCGGGATCGTCATCATCGCGGAAGAGATTGCAATTTTTCAGTATAGAAATTCTTGCGCGATGCGCGTAGGAATCTGACATGATTATGCGAACATAAGAAGCAGCAGGTTGCACCTTTCGAAAGTTCGTAGCGGCTCTACTCGCGGATATCGATAGCGCACTTTAACCTTTCGGCCACCGTAAACCCAGCGTACCGATTCACCTTCTCTCTCAATCATACTTGGCTCTCGATTCACGGATCGTACATGTGTGTGATCAACCGAAGAACTATACACTATACATGCTATTCTAAAGTAGTAAAGAAAAAATATATAAAAAATCTTTTTAAAAACCACGCTTATATTAGAATGCTCTAAAAAAGAGAAAATAATATTTTTATATATTAGTGACTATAAATGAAAGCGTGGAGCGTCAAACTATATTAACGTAACCTTTGTAGGCGCTCCACGCCATTATTTATAGCCACTAATATATAAAAATATTATTTTCTCCTTTTTAGTGCATTCTAATACAAGCGTGGTTTTTAAAAACTTTTTTTATATATTTTTTTATTTTCTACTTTTTAGACTTCACTACCGAGCGTATATAGTAAGGCCCGCTTACCGAGCAGAACCGTCGACCCTTGTCCCCCCCCCCCCGTTCGACCTAATCCAAACCAACCCACTAAGTAAACTGAGCTCCTTCGGTGCGAAGTGGATCGGAGTCGGAGTAGTAGTGGAGTGGAGTAGTGGAGTAGGGAGAGCGCAGAGTGGGGATTGCTGCACGCGATGACGTACTACCGAACGTCGGGCGGCGAGGGGCGAAGGGGAATATTTAAAAATATTGTTTAAATCCTAAACGCACACAGTCTTTTAAAAAAGTTGTTTTTTTTAAATATAGAATTGTCATCCAGTTATGAGCTATGTTGATAATTTCAAGTCTCTAGCTCATCGAAAAGTGGTTTAAAATTCGATTTCAAGATTTGACGCATACAACAACGACAACGACAACTCGGCAAAGTAATAAAGCGTAGTAAAAATGTCCTGCATACATGATATACGCAAGTGTTCGAGCGCCCTCCAAAACTTTTTTAAAAATTTCGGCTAAACTTCGCTTTGAGGACCTAGAAATTTAAAACTGTTTTTTTTTTAACAATCCTGTAGATTCCAGTGTTAATAAGAATATTTTTATGCTCTCGGCGCACTGGTTCGATCAATTATTATTTTAAACACTATTTGCAAATTACCACAATAATTTTTTTCGACGTTTCGATCTTACTTTGGATCATTTTCAAGAAAAATAGAAGAATTGCGTCTGTAAAATTATTAAACTTAATTATGTTTTGTGTTGTGCGTTTTCTTCTATTTTTCTTGAAAATGATCTAAAGTAAGATCGAATCGTCGAAAAAAATTATTGTGGTAATTTGCAAATAGTGTTTAAAATAATAATTCATCGAACCAGTGCGCCGAAAGTATTTTAAAATATTGTTAGCAATAATTGTTAATGTTAGGAAATCATTGGTTCAAAATTTAGCAACGTTTTTGACCGGTAACGGTGCCACCATGTTGGTATTTACTCAGCAACGCGCTCGAACACCTTCGTGTACCATTGTGAGTGCATGCATACATGTGCATTAGACAATTGCACAAATTCGTGACCGATTTTCATAGATGTCATCATTCTTTTCTAATTATCGAAAACAGAAAACTATATAATCGAATAACTTTAAAACTGAGCCATGGAATTTGATTTTCAAATCAGATACGAATACATGCAATTGTCTGATACAGATAGTTCATCTTACTTGAAGCGTACGACGTTCCGGATCGCGGCAAAGAGCCCTGACGAAATGTGGATCCAAATAGTCCGTCATAGTAGCCTATCTACGCGTAGACTACTCTGCGATCCTTTTATCAACGTGGTCCCTTGTCCCGATAAAGGATTTCTTTCTGGGCATCGCAAATGCTCACGACTGCCGACTATCCGGCCCTCTTAGAGGCCTTTCTCAGAGGTCTCCTTTCGGTCATTTAAATTCGAGCCGTCGATCGTCTTGTCACCGAGTCATCGATCTTCGCGGAACGTTTCATTTTCACTGCAGAATAGTCTCGCTTCTCGAGTTTATCGTCGATCAAAGAATCTGAGTACGATCGACAGAAACATTTCTGTTTGATCGTCGACCAACGTGCAAAATTTCATCAGAGTCTTGTATCTTCCTGTTTTGATGGTTGGACACTCTTCACCGGGTGAATCGCCGCGGACAGATCTGTAACAGAGAAAAATAAAATAGGGTACGTCCCATAATAATTACTTGGTTATCTAGGGACGCATTACCCTATTGGCAACTTGGGCAAATGCCTAGGGTCCCGAACACAAACCAACATCCAAGATACAAATTCTTCGTTTTTCTCATAAAAAATTTTAATTTCAAACTTTAATTTGGGAAAATTCATGATATACTATATAATGTATAATCCATAGTGTGTATATATAATGTATATAATATAATAAAAATACAATAAGTAATATATAATAGAATAAATAATATATATATAATATAATATATAATACAATAAAGTCGCAATTCTTGTCACAACCTGTGTCTTCTCCACGGACAGTCATCGTATGAAATCATACAAAGAGAGAATTCAACATTTTCAACTTCAACTTCAACATTTTCAAATGTCGAGGTAACTTTAACAATATTTCTAACAATTTCAGCATCCAATGCATCGGCAGAACGTTCTGTCAATGTCCTTAAAGGAATCATGAACTATTTAAGAAATATTATCTATGGAAAGTGATGTAACCAATTGAGTTGATTTTAACGAACTAATTAATAATTTTGCAGTAATGAAAGCCCGAAAAGTAAATATTTCTTTGTTTATTATAGTAATTATTTATTTATTGCAGTAATTAAAGTAAATATTTCAAATCTGGTCTCAAAATTTGTCTCCCAACACCGGATTTTGTAAAAAGTCGAATTATTGTTAAAAATTTACATTTTTATAAGGTAGACAAATTTTGAAATCAGATTTGAAATCAGCGTTAACAAAGTCTACGGGAAATTATGTGTAGCATGTATTTAAAAAAATTTTCCGCGCGTGGCACTGAAAAACCACGATTTTCTTGAAATTATGCAAGTTAATCAAGGTTAAAAAAAAGTTCGTACCATAATCTCCCTATATTTTCCATATTCTACAAAGTATCAGTTTTAATTTAAAAAAAAATTTCTCATTTCTATCGAAAGGTTCCAGGGTTGGGCAATAATCGATTAAAATTTTAATCATGATTGATTGATTAATGTGAACGATTAAAAAAAGAAATCGTCGAAAAATCGGAGCCTGATTTAATCAATTGTTAAAGTTAATCACCATACGGTTTATCCATAAATTGTAATATGGAGGGAGAGGGAGCAGAGTGTAGATGGAGAATTGACAGTTAATCATTAATATCCGATTGACGATTAATAATCCTTAATCGCAATTAACGACTAAAGTAGAAATTTAATTGTTAACCTCACTTAACAACTAAAATAGGAGATTAATTGTTAATTGCGATTAACGATTGAAGTAGAGATTTAGTCGTCAATCTGCGATTAATTTTTTGCCCAACTCTGAAAGTTCTTTGATTTTGTCGCCGGTTTCGTCCGAATTGCCCACTGTGCCGCGCACGTCCTCGACTTGCCTTCTCCCAGGTTCCGAGGCAGTTAGGTATACGCTGTTATTCGCGTGACGTTACACGCCCAAGGTCGGCGAATGAACCAAGAAATCGACGGTTCTTCTTTCAGCATTTGTTTTCATCTGGTTCCAGCCGTTGCTGCGCCTCCGTTCCGGATTCGAATCGGTTCGGATCGGATCGGATCGGATTGCGAAAGGTCGACGAGCCTATTTCCAGTTCACGCTCGCTATCATTTCCCTGCATCTATCCCCAGGTGTAGCACGCCTTAATAAGCGACTTCCGTCGCGTTTATAATTCATCCTGCGTATTTCGCGATTCATTCATGATTTGTAACGGTACTTTCTTTTTCCTTACCACCGCGGGTCGAGCTTCAACCTCCGGGACATCCAGCATTCCCTTCTTCAGGAAGTACTTCAGGTATTCGAAACTTCTCAAAATTCTGATACCTGCTAGGAATGGCCGGGTGGGAGGCCTAACAAGTGACGGATGCTGACTAAACCATTAGCAGGACAGAAATTTATGAAGATGAGAATCGCAATGGGTGTCGAATGATTTAGATGATTTTTATAGTAGTCAAAGCACATTCAAGGTCATCCGAAGGTGCTGTGCGAGGAGGTAAAGGATAAAAAAGGCATGTTGTAGCAGCTAGGTCCTTGCTGAACCGAACTGGGTCTCTCGATGACCGGAAAGATCGATAAGATCTGAAAATAATTTTCATTGTCCTAAACCAGGTAGAAAACGTGATAAAATAAAGGCACAAATGTCGCGAAGGGAGCACAAGTAGCCAGCTCCGGAGAGGAACGGGCTACAACGACCTTGCGGATCGTTTCTGTTTGGACTCCTGCTGCTCGTTTTGTTCATCCTCTGCTTCTTCATCTTCCCGTAGTCCCGCGCCGCTCTTTCTTTCTTCCTTTCCAAAAGAAACTTGCTGAGACGGCGCGATGCAGCACGGTGCAGCGTAACCCAGCGAAGCTCGGTTCTCGACTCGTTCACAACTCGTCCGTGTCCGTATATGCGCCGCGACTCGCGTGAAACGGAATGTCAACGAAGAAAACGCGACCGTGCACGCCGTAAGAAACGGTCAAGGGTTCCCACTCTACTCGATTCTGGTTGTTCGCTGACGCCGCGCGACTCGTGTAACAAGTTCAGCAAAATCGAGCTTTTCCTGGTTTCGCAAAAATCGATATAAACCTCGATTTGGAATGCTGGTTAAAAGTAGAGGGGAACTTACGTGATTTTTTATTAATGAAATCTACGTCAGAGGACGAACCAATGCACCGTATCTGCGCATACAGGGTGTCCCAAAACTGTTGCACTGGAACGGGACGATTCCTCGGATCATTTCAAGTAATCATCCTTTGCGAAAACATTTTCCGCGAATTTTTTAAGTCTGTAGGATTATCTACAGAACAGTTAAAAATTTCTGGATCCTTAAACTTTCTTCTTTCACGGAAGTACAACATTTCTGGGACACCCTGTACCATAACGATTCGAAAAAATACGTACAACAATGTGATATTGTATGCATTCATATCTCTATCCCTATCTTTATACAGGGTGGGGCAATAACTATGTCCACCTTGAATATCTCCGTTATTTGTAATAATATGGAATAATGTTATGAACAAAATTTGCACGGTACAGAAGGGGACATGCCGTGACAGAAACATTCTCTGCGAGGGTGGAGGCATACAGAACATTTCAAGTTCACCTTGATTTTTTTAAATTGAGAAACATCTACTTTCTGTATCATTAATCGATAATCCATCGAATTCTCAGTAAAAATGTATCGACCTCTATATGTCTTAAATCTAATAGTTAACGAGATACATATTATCGAAACAATTTTCTTTCATCTTTGGATAATATCTCGTTAACTATTAGGTTTAGGACATATGAAAGGTCAACACTTTTATACTCAAAATTTGATACTCTATCGATCTATGGTATAATAAAATAGTACATTCCATTAAAAAAAATGGAGGTGACCTTCAAATGTCCGAACTACCTCCACCTGCAAAAAAAACTATTATCGCCACCGGATAGACCCCTTCGTAGTATGCAATTTTATGTCAGCATATATTTCTATGAAACTTATAGTTTCGCAGATATCCGCTAATCAGAAGTATTTGCTGACTGGGATTCGAACTGGGGTTTGAATCATTAGACGCGGCGTTTCTATGAAAAGGTTTTAGAGCATTCGAAAAAGTCCATTCGTTCCAAAGTTGTGACGTCATTAGTGAATACAGACAACTTTTCGCCCACTTTTGGCCACGTTTCTGCTTATAACTTTTCAACGAATGGACTTTTTCGAATACGGTTTGCTCTAAAACCTGCCAGTAGAAACGCCGCGTTTAACGGTTCAAACTGCAGTTTTCTACGTTTCGCCGTTCGCAATTGATGCCGTCACAAACAGACCAAATACGACTTTTTCGCCCTCTTTTGGGCACGTTTCTGCTTTTAACTTTTGACTGGTAGCACGTATGTTAAATTTGAGAGAGGTAGGGAGAGAGACAGGGAGAGAGAGAGAGGCAGGACTACAGAGCAACGTGAAAAGCGAAATGGAATTGAACGAAATAGATTATCACAAACACGTTAAGCACGTACATGCTTTTAAAAAATACTATGCCACAGCAACGCGTGGCGGGGGAAAGCTAGTAATAAATATAAATATACAATACGCGTAAGGTGTTTCACATCTCAGGTTGGAGGACTTAGGCCACTGTTATCGAACCTAATTTCATTCGGAAAATTAACAACACCGACTCGCGCCAGACGACCCGGAATTTACATGAACACACCGATAACACTTGACATCGCGAGCACGATAAACCAGAGTATTTCACTTGGCTCGTTCCGGCAACCATTCTTTCCAGTTCCCCCGTGAATCATCGATGAGCGCGGCGAGGCGCTTTAATTAATGCCGAAGAGTGTATCATCAGCATAAATTATATCGAGTCGGCGTGTTTATTAAACTTTTATTATCGAAAGTGGTTCGCGTTGATTAATATTAATGCATCGAACAGGTCGATATTGAAATTACGTCAACGAAACCTGGCGCGTGCATGAAAATTCGCTTTTCCGCCGTTTCGACGAATCCTGAAATGTACGCTTTCTTTTCCTTTCGAAGCGCCATTTTCTTTTTATCCATAACGATACTTGTATGTAGGGCTACAGATTTCAATTGGACCTTTCGGATAATTTTACCCACATGATAAAGGGGTATATAATCGAGTAGTAGGGTAGCTGTGATGAATAGGAGAAGAGAATTGAGTATCCGAGTATCTGGGCTATTTCATTAAGGTATGTATACAATTTTGAAAATAAAATATTTTATTTGATGCAGTAATTGTTTGAAAATAATATAATTTATTTGAGGCAGTAATTATTTGAAAATAGTATTTTATTTGAAGAATATTGAAAATATTTGGACTTTGCCTTAATTTTCAATATGAATTTTAAATATTATTGCTGAAAATAATGGTTCGCATTCAACAGATTTATGAGTAGAAATAGTTTCCTGGTGATAAGATACATTGTAAGTTTAGCAAAAAACCTCAGTAGGCACAAAAACACAATATTCTATTTTGTGGTTCCGACTGTTAAAATAGAAATATTTTATTTTCAAAATTGTAATATCTTATTTAAAATACTATTTTCTTTAAACAAAATAAAGTTTAAAATATTAAATAGTATTTGAAATATTTATTTCGTCAGATAATGCCCACCTCTGTATCTGAGCAATTTTTGTCTACCCGAGTATAATATATCTCACTAGTAGCACGAATATCCTAGCCACACATGATCTCCAGTACCCAGGCTTAGCTGATAGACTGGGCTCCAGAGAGTTATACAATTATGTTCATAAACATTGTGCGTAATAGGGAATTCGGATAACGGGAGCTAATCAATGTTGAGCCCACTTGGATCCTGAGGAAGCGTCGCGTCGTGGTTGTGGAAGCAGCGAACGCGTTAGAGAGGTCTGCATAATGGCGTATCACTACCCTCTTTATTGGATTTCGTAATGATTGGCGGTGGGAGCGCGACAGTTCGTGTTTGTCGGCTGTTTGTCGTCGCATCTATGTTCTACGCTCTACGCTCCACGTTCTGGACTATGCCCGACACCGTGGGGAGTCGAGCGAACGGTCTAGATTGAATCGGGAGATGCTATCAACGCTATTGCGGACAGTGTTTGGTGTCACAAAGAACCGTTTGTGTGCGACTACACGCCGCAACACGTTGCCCGTCCCTCATTTCGTGCATCGTCGCAATCCGTGCTGCGTTTCATATGTCTACCCCCAGCCAGAAGTTTCCTGATGAGGGGAGGGAATACGAATTGAGGAGAATTAAAACGAAAAACGTGGAGCGCAAGATAATAGTAAGCAGTATGGAGAGTAGCAATCGTTGAGGAAACTCACAAACAACAGTTCATATCTTTGGTGAAGCAATAAAATTTTTTAGTGATTTATATATGTGAACTATTCATGCATCAATTATCTATTGCATGCGCCCCACATTTTTCGTTTTAAATCTTACAAGTATTTTTATAGCTATTATTTATACTTTTTAGTCCGTTTTAAAAACGTGGTATTTTTAAAAAAATTATTTTTATTTAATTTTTGTAGACATTGTTTCTGACACTTTCAAACACAGACTCTTTAAATGCTCCCCACCATCAAAAGGCTTCCTCTCCTCCTTTTTACACGTATATTTCAATTTATTTTAAACATTTTCATGAAATTATAACAGAAAGGTGTAACGGTTCTTTCACTTGGTAAACAAAGCGATGAAGTACTACCGATCGTCGCGCGGCGACGTACTATCATATACTGAGCTCCGCCGGGGCGAAATGGGTCCGTGGAGTGGGGATAAGTCAGAGTGCGCACGCATAGTAAAGTAGGGAGCGTCGTCGCGCGGAGTGGGGATCGCTGAACGCGATGCCGTAGCGTTTCACGGGGGGAGGGGGATGTAACGGTAAATATTTAATTGTTATTTCTCCGAAACGGATACACTTCTTTAAAAAAATTTTTTAATGTTGAATTGTCATCCAATTCTAAGCTATATTTCCAATTTCAAGTCTCTAGCTCATCCGGAAGTTAGTTTAAAATCAATTTAAAAATTTGTCATCGAACAGACAGACAAGAAACCGAGCTAATAAAAACGTGGTAATAATAAAAAGTCAGCCAGTACTTTCTACCGGGTTAGTGAGAACTGAAGTCCTAATCTGGCGACTGTGCCCCAACCGATATCCCCGTGTAACGAAACGAAAACGTGATAACGTGATCTCTGTGACTTACCCTCCCTTTGGAAATTGGTTTCGGAGCAACCTTAACGGAGCGTCGCCATATTTTCTTTCCCAAAAATATTCGATACTTGCCACGAGTGGAAGCAAGTCCATGTATCTCTTTCTGATTTACGGCATCTTCGTCGCACCTCGTTCCTCGCGTTCTCCATATTTCCAGAGCGGTTACGAAAGCGTCCCGTTACGCAGATTATCCTAGATTTCTATTGTGGGACGGTCGGTCTGCTCTCCGAGCGATGATCGCCCCCGTCGCGCGTCGCGATCTAACACGCGGTTATCGAACGTCGTCTTTGATAGCTCGTCTAGTCAAGGCTCGACCTCTGAAGAGATCCTTGGCCTACTACCGGGGTATCTGCATCGCTGTCAACAGAAGAACGCGCAACGCGAGCCGACGCTACCGTTAACGCTAGCTACTAACATATACACTAGCCTGCGATTAGAAACGCAACGAGCGACCTACGCCACCATAATACACATACGCACATCCTCATTAACGGGGCGGTGTGGTCTGGCGTGGCGAGGTTCGTCCCTGCCCATCTATCCACGCGCCTCACGGTTTTTTCTATAACATTTTATTAATTCGACTTTGCACGCCCTCGTTGCGTCTAGACGATTATGACACGAGACAACACCGCTGACTGCAAAAGTACATGGCACGATCGCGTATAGAATGTTTGAATTTGGAACGAAGCATTCAGGGATTTGAATTCTCGGCAGCACTGTACCTAAAGGAGGCCCTAGACGATCAATCATTTTGATCAAACGATTGAGTCAATCGATTGACACGCGCTTCAATCAACCTCAATCAGCCCTTCAATCAATTGATTGAAGGGTCAATCACGCTTGACTCAATCAATTGATTCAATCGTTTGATCAAAATGATTGATCGTGTAGAGCGTCCTTTAGGTAATAACCAGAAAGAAACCCGCACTAATCATATGGAAAATTTATCCTGGTAAAATTTGTTGGATTTTTCGTATGTTGTATCTTATGGTATACTGAACAAAAGATGTAATGGGCACTAAGCTTAATAATGGACAGTTATCGAGTTATAATCAGTGAAACATGAGAAATTCGAGCTGCCGAATAGTCAAATCTCGGGAAGTATATTTTTAGAAAAATGCTTGAAACAAAAATAGTAGGGTTTCACAAAATCTGTTAGGTGGTGTCGTTATTTTTGAAATTTGAACGACATTGAAAAGGTCTGTGAACAGAAATCTTTCGCAAAAATCTTTGCATGTCATAGCAGAGATAAGGACCCCACGGTTCGTCACTCCCGTAGTATTTTTACCACGTTTTTATTTTACTTCAAATCCTCTGTCCGGGGTCCGTGTGAAAATCGAATGAGTGGGGTGTCGGTAGTGGGGGGAATTTTCATGTTTGACTGATAACTGCACATTATTAAGCTTTGTACCCATTACATCTTTGGTTCAGTAGATTATAAGTTACAACATATGAAAAACCAACTGATTTTACCGGGATAGATTTTCCATATGATTAATGCGAGGTTCTTCTAACGGTTTCTTTTGTAATCGTGTAGATTTTGGCGAGAAAATGTATTGGAAAGTTTCAATCCTAGGCAATCAGCGGTTTAAAAGTTGTGAGCGTTTCAAGTTGAGTGATCCTCAGCGTTTCTGACGGTTGTGGATCTACGTTATCGACATCAGTTTGTGCTGCCATCTTGTTACCAGTTAATGGCACGGAAAATCGCTCGAGTTTAAACACTCGTAACTTTTGAACCACTGATCTCCTAGGATTGAAACTTTAATCTCTACTACATACGAAATAGACAAAAATTTCTGGTAACCCAAAAGGTACAAATTGAACCGGGTTCTCAGTGATCCGTCCACTTAATTCGTTCAATTTGCCCGCGGGTTTCCTAGCGAAGCCAAAAGTTTAGCTAGGAATAACGACACTGTGCGGCCCTGTCGGCGACTTTACGCTGTAGAGTCTAGAGCGTGGAGTGTAGAGAAAGTGCCGCACTCCACGCGAACGAAGTACCTGTCGCGTGTGCCCTTCCGGTTGGAGGACTCGGCGCAGCTCGAGGAGCAATGGGAGAAGGGATGAAAAGGGGTGAACGGGAGCAAAGAGGGTAGCCGCTAGAGATTAGAGGGTCGCCAAGTCGCCACCCTTTAGTCGCTCTTGTCGCTTTCTCTGCCTCCCATCCTTGGGATTCACCAGTCCAAAAGTCACGCAGAGCCCCAGGTTACGTTCGTTTCGCGAAGTATTAAAAACTGCGGACGATGAAACCGTCTTTACGAAACCGTGTCACTCGATTTCCCTCTGCAAATATTGAGAATGCCGAGGGGAAGCGTCGTTTCTTCGGGTCCCTTGCGGCCGAAAAACAGGAAACTAGACACGAAATGCTAATTAGTTTTACGGTATTTAGATTTTCAAATTCCAATTTGTTGGTTGATCGAATAATTCCTGAGGGTTGGTACAAATAAGTAAAGGTTTGGTTTGGAACGACAAAAAGAGAGCACGTGTTTTGGGAGTCTTAATTAGAAGCGTAACTACTTATCATTATATATCTTCAGTATTAATCTGCAATAGTTCATTTAAAAATATATTGAAAAAGTTTTATTTAAACCTGGTTAAGCAAGTTAGAACACAATTCAATTCCAAAGTAGTGACGCTGCAAATCTATACTACATGTTCCAAAGATATACTTCCTTGAAACGGATGATTACTCGGGTCATCATTGGACTTTGCAAAAATGTTCTGCGTGGCTTTGTTAAGAAGTTGCTAACCAGAAATATGGACCAATCATAGCGCGGCTACGTAACTCCTTAACGAAGCCTTTTCACAAATGAAAGAGTTACTTCGAATGACTTAAAGATATTTTTGGGTCACCTTGTTTGTAGGTACTCCATTCGATTCAACAGTAACGAAACAATTGAGCAATGTGGTGGTTCGATGGAGAAGAAACGTCGGGTAACTCCTGGTCGAGAGCAAGCTGCACCGAATAAGCTACGCGCTGCCGAGTCGCATTGTCTATTGTTGGTGAGGTTTCCGAGAGCTGTTAAGATCCACGGAATCGCACAGGATTCACAGAGAGCAATGTATGGCAGCGGGTTCGCGACGTCTGCGAATTTTCCCAACCGGGTGTCGATTATTGCGTTTTCCAGGCGCGAGACCCGCTTTTCCTCGGTTCGCACACTCGCGAACGCGAATAAAAGGCTCACCCCGACGCGACGCGCAACCGAGTTCGCAGACAAATCTAATTATAACGCGGCTAACCATTTTTGCTGGATTCATTTAACCCGTTGGTAATCCTTGACGCGGTCGACGATCCGATGCAATTATCGCGACAACGCGACGAATGAAACGGAAATCGCGCTCGCGCGAATTGGGTTACGAGCACGCTACTCTTTGACTTCGGTTCTGGCATTTTGGTTTTCAACTTGCCACTTCGGCTTTGACTTTGGCGCTCCGGTGCTTTGGTTTTGGGATTTGGTGCTTCGGCTTCGGCGCTCTGGTACTTTGGTTTTTGGCTTTGTCGCTATTTCTACGAGTGCTTCATAGTCCAGTCATTTGGTAGTTTCACCTGGAAAGTTTTCCGGGAGTTTTGAAAATTGGTAATTTTGTAGATTTCGATGTGCTCTTTCCGAATTTCAACTTTGCCACCTCGTATCTTTGCCGCTCGCGCCGCCATATTGGAAAAATGGCGCCTAATAGCAGTTTTTTTGACAATATCTCCTTTCCGACTCGTTTTACGATAAAAATATTTATATACAAAATTAAACTAGAGAAAATTTCTTACAATTTATGTAATAACAATTTTTTTGTAAAATCAATAGTTTTGGCGTACGAGCGCCAAATCAGAGCGCGAGTGGCAAAGTTGAAATTCGGAAAGAGCACATCGAAATCTATAAAATTACCAATTTTCAAAACTCCCGGAAAACTTTCCAGGTAACCTTCTTTTTTCGAACCAAATGACTGGACTATCAAGAAAACGCAGGAAAATCGAGTTGGAAACGGGTCTAGAGAATGGTCGAACTACTCTCCCCCGGTCGGTGTACCTAACCGCGATGCGTGGGATAATTCTCATCGTGTTATTATCGTCCTCCACCGCACGGCGCACGTATGCATTCCACGCACAGACGCACAAACGCATAGACCTCCAGCCCGCGTGCACATTTCAAGCAGAAGCACGCACGCTTACAGGACACAACCCGCTTTCTCGAATTCGAGATGAACATTTTACTATTTCACTACGAAGCTATTCCCCTACCCTTCCGCTCGGTCACGTGACTAATCTCAGTACTGGCAGAGGGGGAGATGGGTGTGGTGGGGTAATTGTATTCCCCTCGATTCGGGTCAACTCCCCTGGTCTGACAACACCGGTTGCATGCATTCCCAAGAAGCATGTACCCCTAGATCACATATACCTATAGACCCGGTACAGATAATTTTCCATTCGGCAAAGATAAAGTGCCTCGTGACGTCACAGTTTTAAAAGATGTATAAGCTATAGCGGGTGCGCCATGTACTCAGTACACGAAAAGAATGGAGAGAATAATTTCAAAGTCTCAAATTTAAAAAAAAAATCAATTATAAACTGTATTTGAGATACAGATGTTTATTCTATATGTTTTATTGTGGTATTACAATGTAATACGGCGTTGGTCTGCCGTGTCAGATATTTTGAAATTATCTTAAGACTTATTATTTTGTAACGTCACAAGGCACCTTGTCTTTGCCGACCTGAACACTTTCAGTTTTCCTATACATATACTACACCTATGCCGGGTCTAAGCATGTACCTATGAACGTAGCCTAAATGTCTATCAATTCCCAACAAAGTTCTATCAACTACAATCGATTGTAAAAGAAGCTTGAAAAGCGATAAATTTATTAACATAAACTAGTTTTTATTAGAAAACGCGATTCAATATTAACCGTTCCCTACGGCAAACCCTAACTGCTCGAGTTCATTTCTATCTAAATATACCAGCTCGGGAGAACAAGTTATTCTACACTCTACACGATGTCGTTCCTGTTCGACGTTTTCCCTGTATAATTCACGGAACCGCCTCCGATGACTTTCGCGTTAATACCACGGCTTACTTTTATTTTATGCCGAGCGACTTCACAACAACGCTGGTGTACCGCTTTCGTCGCGTCTTCTTCTTTTCCCTCTGCTCCTTCTTCTTCTACTTTTAGCCACGCAACTGGTTCGTGATGCGTAAGCAGCGAGTATCGCGCTAGCAATTTTGAGGTAATGGCGCTCCCCGCTGTACTTCCGCTCCGCACTTCACAATCAGTTTCGCTCGTAACGACCAACTTACTACCAATTTTCCCCCGTCTAGGTAGGTACAATATTTGCGCAACGCTACGTAACTTTGGTCTGTGAAGACACATACCCTAACGAACGTGTTCTCGGGAGGGCGGCACGTAATTCACTCTCTTCTTTTATTTTACCAAATTTCTTTTACTGTAAGCATAAATTAATGATATCGGCGCATAGGTTCGATCAATTGTTACTCAAACACTATTTGCAAATTAGCACAATATTATTTCTCAACGTTTCGATCTGCAATTAAAACCTTTTTGAAGAGAATCAAATTAACATTGCGTCTTGGCAATGGACAAATTTGTGTTAGACCATTCCTTCATAAATTCATGGAGGGCGAAACTTTCACAACATACACAAGTTTTTATACGTCATTGAGAGGACGCTTTGATTTTGAAAAAAAAATCTATGAAGGAATGGTCTAACACAAATTTGTCCATTGCCAAGACGCAATGTTAATTTGATTCTCTTCAAAAAGGTTTTAATTGCAGATCGAAACGTTGAGAAATAATATTGTGCTAATTTGCAAATAGTGTTTGAGTAACAATTGATCGAACCTATGCGCCGATATCATTAATTTATGCTTAAAGCAATTTACGATCGATATTATTTAATATTTATTCTTTTACTGTGTCACGGCCCGATAAGACCCTCACAACATATCACCAGGCCCAAGTCCACAACGGACTCAACACTTTGAACCATGAAACAGTCCCAAAACCTTTGTATCCCAAATAAGATTATCCGTTAGCGTATAAGACCCCAAAAATCCTGTATCGAATTAGTCGACTGTTACCTCTGTTACGGCACGTTACGCCGATTCAACCTCTCTCTTTAAACTCTTTAGATTCTATGTCACTCCAACATTTCTAAGTTCTAACTGCAAGTACAGAACTTTCGTACATGGTCCACTTAAATTCTGGTCGCCGTGCAACCCGACGGTCGTAGGCGATAAGGGGTAAAATCTGAATTACGCACCTGTGCTTGCACCTTTGAGGTGAAAAGAGGTGAAGCTTTAATTACAGGGTAGACCAACGTGACGCGACGCGACGCGCCATATGCCATATATGCCATATGCGTGTTCATTACTTTCATTCCGTATTGCCTATCGTGTTCGCGAAAGTGCTGGAGACCCTTTCGGTGGCTCGTTTTACGTGGGTACATGCGTGTGCGCCCTTGGCTATAATAATATAATCCCAACGAAAACATCCTGTAAACAGGAACCAAGTTCTCTATGGTCGTAAAAAGTTGTAAGATTAAACAAAATACGGGCAAGCTCGTTAGCTTAGAAATATCTCTTGCAATACCGAAAAAAAGCTTTTGTAAACATTAGTTTAAAAGAACGCTATTTAATTTTTAAAGAGTTACATAGAGGGCTAAATTATTCATAGAAAGTGTCTTATTTAATAACTTAAATACGTGTGATATTATTAATCAATTTGCAAAGAAAGAAGGTAAAAAAATAATTATATAAATTACTTTCGTTTTTTGTTTACTATAAAGATTCTTTTGTCCATATAGGTTTTTTTTTTAATTATGTATGAATTTTATGTTTTTGCTTAGTGTAATGGTAATAAATTGACTTTTTCTAGTTCTGACAGTTTTGTATAACGTTGCTGATCATACCGCTCCCGCTAGCCATCCGGTGTATTTTTTCTTATGAAGAGGGTTTTTAGAAGATCCTGAATTTTCATGGGAATGATAGCGAAGTACGAGAGGATCAGGATAATAGCCAGCAATGATGACAACAGCCTTTTGGTAGGTCTTCCGGTAGGTTCAGTCTCGATTTTAATATCAACGAACATCTTGAAATAACGAAATGATACGTTCAGTTTGTTTCTATAAAGTCTCACAACGGTTGACAATATAATTCACAGAAATGACATTCTTTCCGGTCTGTTGACCGAGTATAATTCTTTTCGACGCGCAGACATCCCCTATACAAAAATGTCTGGCCCCGTCAGGGGCGGCTGGCTCTCGTTCCAAGTACATACTTTGGTCGTTTTCAAGGGATGCCGTGTGTGTACACGCCGTGAACGCCATATACGCGATGCGCGAGGAACCGGAAGTGGTCGGCTAAATATGCACGACCACGTATCAGTCCCGGCTCATTGTCGTTGGAACAACGACCGCCGAAGAGTCATTGGAGTGGCATTAAATCGCGTGACTCGTGCACGACATTCTGCCACGATCGTCGATCGACCATCCGCGGAGATCGATCGTGAGGAGCATTCGAGAGGGGCTCGACGTAGTCATCGCCGTAGCATTTCTAGCGGGGAAATGTCATCGGTAGTGAAATTCTTGGAATGCCTATTCGATGCTGGAACACGGATCAGGGGGAATCGACTCGAATTTAGGAGAAAGAGTGACCAGGCCAATGGCGGAAGCTATGGGGGAAAAACGATGCAGAGAGCACGCAAGTTTAATTTGGCGAAAACATAATTTTCACGTTAATCACAACGCTTGCAACATTGATTTATCTTGTAATTCTAAATAACTAAAAAAGTAGAATCTCAAGGTATACTGCCGGTTATACGCGAAGCGTACAGAAATATTCTCCCCGTAAGTGGATTGAAGCGATATTTCTTTTTATTTCAAGACTCCGAAAGAGAAATCTGATAGAGATCAAAGCTCTCGACGATGAAACTTCAGACCGACGCGGCGCATCGCGGTAGAGAGGGACGGGGGTGAGCAAGGTAGACGAAAGTTAAGGGGAGGTGTCTCTCGGTGTGTTTGCCAAAAAGTATTCGAATGCGAAACTCGCGCGCACGACCAAGCTCTTCCTCTAATTGCTTCCGGTCCTGAACGTCATCATTTTAACAAATACTCCCGGCGTATTCGCTCGACGCCGCATACCGGGGTTCCTCGATTGCACGTCGCTTTTGTCCGTCTTTCGCATTCCACGCTTTTACACGAATTTCACTCTCCAGCTTCGGATATACGTGGAGATTACTACGTAACTTCGAAGCATTTTGCTATCGGATAATTGGTTCCCCTGAAAACTATTATGTGTGTACGTACACGTGGGTCGCGTTATCGAACTGGATATTTCGGTTCATTTTATATCGAGTATCGTACAGCTAACATTTTTGTGCACTGATTTGTTGGCGAAGCTTTCATCTAAGAAAAAGGAATATCCCTCCACTACGCGACATTCGAATCGAGGGGGAAGAGTTGCCCTTTCTCTGCCTGTTTCGGACATGTGCGGTGACGTCATGCTAATGGAAGAAATGTAACAGTTTTAGGGAGCGCAAGCTCAGAATTTCATAGTTGAAAGATAAGGGTATACCATAATGGGTATACAAAGTCTCAAAGCGACTCTGGAACTACACGATCTAAGAAGGGTCCCATGGAAATCGCCGACACAAATTTCCCCGACACGGTTTTCACCGACAACGAATCTAAAATCGTTGCCGGTCAAAACCTTTGTCGATCAAATCCGTTACCGGTCAAATTCGTCGTTGACAATAACCGTTTTCGGGTAAAGGCGTTGTCGGTCAAATCTGGAGTCGAGGAAATTTGTGTCGGTGATTTCCATGAGATCCATCTAAGAATCAGCACGGTCTCCAGGGTTCTTCTTAGATCGAGGCTTCACTGTATTTAATTGGAGCTGTTGACAATTGATTCTCATTTCATTTGGTAACTGGCAAGGTAAACGTTCTGAGACTAACGGTGTGGTTCGTAGCTCGTAGCAAAGACGATTAAGTTTTCTACGGTGCTGTACGGCGGCAGGTGCGCGAACCTGGAATTCGATCGTTGAGCAGGTGAGTTCCGCTCGCGTGCTACTCTTGGCGACCTCGCGTGCTCCTATTGAAACCGACGCATTATCGATTCGTTAGGGGAGGTTCGCGGGCCATTGTACAGCGAGCAGAGGGCTAACTTGTTTCTTGTTCCACGACGTCTACCTTTTGTTTGCTATTTATAGAACGCGGCGGGATTTTGTTGAACTTTTGGCAACGTATTTCGGCCGAACTTTGATGGGGTGCACGGTGGGTCGGATCGAGGAGTGTCCTCTTCGGGTTGCTAAAGTCAAAGATCTTTTTATGTCGATGTTGGTTTCAGCACAATAGAGAAAATTGCAAAAATTCAACAGTGGGGGCAATTATATTGATTTTCTCTATGTTTTGTCGCATTTTTTATTGTTTGGTTTTAATATTCGAGCACAAACTTAGCACTATTCGGCAAAACTGTTGAAATTATTTAATTCTAAAATTAGGGGCTACGCGGAAAATTGATTTTCTCTGAGTTTTGTCTCATTCGTTATGTTTGATTTTAATATTCCAGCACAATCTAGCAGAGACATAGCACAATTAATCTATACTGTTGAAATTATTTAATTCTAATAATTGGGAGCTACTCGGAAAATTGATTTTCTCTAAGTTCTTTTTTTTTACCAGTTCAACGATATCGATTCTTCCCGATATTAATATCGTACGACCCGATAGAATTCTGTGAAAAATGTCGTTTCGTTTGCGCATGGAACGCAGCTACAAGTTCATTGCTCCTCAACAGCACGGTTTTGTATTACCAAATCTATCTAGTTTGTCAAGTATGTAGTACATACTACGTACTGAAGGGTCTTCCATTAAGAGGTGTCATTTTCAATTTCGCGCTGTTTTCTATTTATGTAGATTGCAGTGATGTGGAGACTGTTTAGTTGAATTGTAAGGACTTCTAAATTGTAAAACATTGATGATTATAAAAAACTGTGTTTCTTAAGGCACCTTGTACTTGAGAACTATAAGAATGGAATATAACAATATAAGAAAAAAAGCGAAAAAGTTAGAATAGCCAATAATAGAATCGGAATTGACTGGTTTTCGAAGAATAATGCGTTATCGCGCGAGGGGGTTAGAGAGAAAGCAGTTTCACGATTCGTTGGGTGGAATTTAAAGTAAGCTGAACATACTGGGACACGTCGAAGCTTGCGAAAGTCAACGTTGGAAAAGCGACAAACTATGCATTTTTAATCAACTGCGATGCAAAAAAGAGTCCCCTACGCTTTTACTTTCTCATTATGTGTTGCGTGTAATATTTAATTGGTTAGTGTCGATTATACACGTGAATATATTATACATTGAAACGGGCGTAGCAAGTAGGTGGCTGATGTTTATTCGAATTTAAGTATCCAAGAACGAAGAATCTCTGCTAGAACTTTGTTTTCACCGTGCTCTGTATTAGTTACCAATAATGGAAAACGACAGGTAAAAACATTTTCTTGAAATGAAATTCCTCCTGTCGGAAACCATGCATCACAAGGCTGTGATTTCGTACTCGATACGTGTGCGCAAAAGCTCGTTACAACTCCTCCTCTTATAATCTTGAATTTTTCATACGCGACTCCGTTTTTTATTTCTCGGATAGAGATGAGAGGCTGCTACGCGATGATACTATCATGATAATATCGTAGGATGGAGTCAACCAAGCCTGGTAGAAAATGCGAGGATGTGTAACGATGATAAACTAGAGTTTCTCCACTTTATTCTTCGATGTTTCCGATATAATACTCATGCTTGGAGGAATCGGAATTTCTCCGCTCTGTTTTACAAACGATACGACTCCCTTGTAGGTGGTGTCTTTCTTTTATTTCATTCATCAACTCTAGCATTCCCTGCCTCTGTTTTTACTACGCTTATATTAGCTTGCCGAGTTGTCGTTGTCGTTGTATGCGTCAAATCTTGAAATCGAATTTTAAACCACTTCCCGACGAGCTAGAGACTTGAAATTATCAACATAGCTCAGAAATGGATGGCAATGCTATATTAAATAAAAACTTTTTTAAAAGACTGTGCGTTTAGGATTTAAACAATATTTTTAGATATTCCCCTTCGCAATCCCCACTCTACACGCTCCCTACTCCACTACGCGTTCCTACTCCGACTCCGACCCCGCTCCTCCAGTCCACTTCGCACCGAAGGAGCTCAGTTTACTTAATGGGTTGGTTTGGATTAGATTGAGCGGGGGGG
>CM052328.1:2718097-2765356 GCA_028455615.1 Lasioglossum zephyrum
TATAACAAGATACTAACAAAATTTATACACACTTCAAGAAAAAAACTCGATATTTTGAAGTTATAATTTGTGACAATTCAGCAACGCAGGAAAATAAAATGTGCTTACTGGAATGTTGACAGTCTTGCCAACAATAATACGGTGATGTGATTTACTAATTTTGCTTTTGTTATTGTAGTATACATATCAAACTATCATACAAGTATAAATTTTAACAGATTTACGTTAGTTGGTTTTTTTAATTTACTCGCGCCAGAACTGACTTTCAGACCACAGTGCGTCGTATCGACTCCTTATTTCTTCATCCTAATCGAACTTTCAGTCTCATCATCTAGAAATATATTTTTAATTCGTTCATTTCACCGGATGGTGCTAAAATCGTGGCTAAAAATTGGACGCTTCGGTGACCGAGAATTGCAGCCTTTTCGACGATGCGTGTCGTTTAGTTAGGAATCGATACACCGAAGAGAATAATCCAACCAATACCCCGGAGAATATAATCACTGTACACTGGAGAGAATCATGAACGCGCGGAATTCCGGCGAGATTGCAGAAATTCCCAATGCTAGTCTTTTGCACGGAGTGAAATGAATTATGCGACCTCTCGTACGTGAGTGGGGAGCGTTTTCCCTCCTGAAATCGGCAGATGGTCAAACGGAAGCGACTTTTTTATACGTCGACTCTCGGTGCCGAGCGCCGAGCGAAGTGTGTAGGTACCCAGAAAGGGGTCGCCCCTATTTTTACGGTTGCTTCTTTCGTTTGCGTAGGTAACGAACGCTGTTTGAACATTCATCCGGATCTACCAGACCGGAACGTTTCTATCGGGTTCTTGTCCGATGATCTAAGGACGTAAAAAAAAGAAGAAGAAAAAAACAATGTTGTGACAATCAGCTCAAACTCTGCACAGATTTTTTGTTAATTCATTGGAACGATCCTCGGGTGTGTAGTTCTTACGGTGAAATAGGAGACTTCGTGAAGATCGTCGTATTTCACTTTCGCGAAACACTACAGTGGCTCAGCACATTTAATGGATCGGTAACTGGTGATACTATCCGTAAGTAAACGTCAATTGTAAACGTGTTCGCCAGAGACGGAACAACAACTTTTACAAACAAAACCATCTGTTAACGGGAGCCAGAGGTGCTACAAATTTTAATCCGGCCCTGGTTTTCGTGATGCTGGTGGCGCAACTTGGTGGCTTGGTGTAATACGCTACATGCAAAATAATGCCCTGGCTGGTGTCGGCACCACTAAATGTTGGTCGGCCGGTGGCCGATGCCGTCCACCAGATCGACAACAATTTTTGGTGGATCCACTTGTTACCGTCGTCTAATAGGCTCCATATGATTGTGCGAACCCCACGACGCACAGTGGGGTAGTACATATTTATCCGATTTCAGCGGCCACAGATAATTCAAAATTTGCTCAATATTGAAACTGCTGTAACTTTGCTAAAATTTATCCAAATTTGATGAAAAAGAACCATTTTAAATCATGAGATTTCTACTTTTGTATACTGTATGTCGTTTTTACTGAAAGGGATGTTTTGAGTACAAAATTTGTCCATAAAGAGGAGCGTATTAGATTGCAAAGTTAGTAGTCACTTTTCAATCAAGTAGTGTGGATAATAATCAAAACGTTATATATTGTATAGTCAATATTGTATAGTCAATATAAATATATTCTAATAGTCAAAACTGAACCGAAACGTTAGGAAAGAAGAAATGTTTATTACAAAATTGCTACATTTATTAATTGATCGAAACGGTTGCGCCGAAAGCATCATTAAATTAAATGGTTAGTCATTTATATTATTCTTTAGAAAAGACATGGAGTACGCCACAAAGACTGATGTTTGAAACACTGGTGTTCAACAAATTCTAAAGATACTACATCCAAGTAGAGCAAAAATCGAGAAAAAACACCAGCAGATTCTGATGTATTTTTCTGTCACAAAAAGACTTTTTTGACTGATATAATGAGGCACAGAAAAGTGCGATGAACCTTCCTCTATCAAATGAACCCTTGTGCAGCTAAAATTATGCTCGTATAAGGACAAATAACCGAAGCCCGCAAAGCCATGTATTGACATAAAATCTAGTAAGATTCTAGTTACTTTCTAGTTATGTCACATAGTGTTCCTAACCCCTTAAGCTGCTGGTGCCCCTATGTAAGTAAACTGTGCGGAAAGCGATATAATCGGTCTTTCCCGTCACCTTGGTCACCCTCTCGGAAAGAGGGACCACGCAAATTCGAAGACGCGATCTCCCCTAAAGCCTTTTCCCGTAGCAAAATTTGAGATCAGGAAATTGGCATGAAATTACCCGAAAATTGCCGCAATCCGCCCCCACGAGGAATTACAATTTCTCACCTAATCTTTTTTTATACGATATAGCCACCCTCTGAAATCCCATTCGCCGTATAGCTCTGGCATACACATACGTGAATATTAGGGCGGCTCTTATTTACTCTCATAAAAAAATTTGGTCAAAATTTTTTTCACGATACACACCTTCTACAGTTGTTCGAAATAATTCATGAAAAATCTGTGCAAAGAAACAATTCAAATAAAAGATAATGAAATCACACTTTAATCTTCAAATTTCCCTAAAATTCTTTGCATTTTCGTCGGACGTTTTACGAAAGAAAGTAGTACGAAGTAGGAACAATTTCGAAGTTTAATCTAATTTAGGATTTAATCGTCTTGGGACATGTTTTCCCGTTATTTGTGGTCACTCAAACTTTGCACAAATTTTTTTAATTACTAGCTCACCCGACGAACGTTATCCTGTCCAGATTTCAATTTTGTCTGTGATCGTTTCAATCACGCATATCCATCGTTCAAATTGTGAGTTATGGTCTTCGAGTTCATACAAAAATCCCATAGAAAAAAGCACTTCCATTTTTATCCGAATTTTCCATTTTTCCCGGCAACTTTTTCAATTTTTCTTTCCCTAAAAACCTAAATCGAACTATTACGAACATTTTTTTTTTAAATTAGCCAAATAGGTCTAACCGTTCTCAAGTGATGCGCTTACCAACGAACAGCATTTAAGTTTTATTTATATAGAAAATTTGGAACAACCCTGTGGGTTCTGCAAAAGAAATTCAGAAGTCGAAAATAAGAGCTACCCTAATCTACACCTAGGTATAGGGGTGCGCGCTCGAGCGTGCTGGTATAATGAAAGTCTCAATTGAATTTTTTCCCTCATCTTGGTGCGAGAATTTTTCATCCAGACGGAATTACTAAATTTTCATACCGCTGATGCGCGCTCACGGTCGATACCCTAACGCGATTCCGATCGAAAAAATTCAACCATGAAACGAGCGGAAATGTCTGTCCGCAAATTGGACGGATTCGCGGAACGTGTAAACCGTTTAACAGCAACAAACTGTTATACTATAGGCTCGGGAGGGAATGGATGGGAGGGGGGGCGATGGCTACAGAAGAAAACAGAGGAGATGATGCGAGGGAAAAGAAGTTATGCGAAGCGTGTGACCGGAAGCGATCGAGCGGCACAATTAGCCGGAAACGAGGAGCCCTCGAAGGTGATGCACGATGGCCCGAAGGATGGACTCGTTCCGAGGATTTCCACCGAGATACGATAAGATCATGGATGACTCTCGAACCGAGCCAGTGGAACATTATCCCGGAGTTTCGTTTCTCGCTTCACCTTTCGCTAACTGGCTCCCAGAGTTCCGGAGAGTGCTCAACGACAGTAGGGCCCTAAGTCTGTTGCGCAATCTCAGCGCGCCATTGTGCTCCCTCGCGCCGCTACTTTCGCAAGGATTTAGCACAGTTTCTACAGAAACCTACGTAAACAACCTATTTTCACTGTTTCTACGGTCTGCATATGTGATATGCATCGCGAAAAGCATTAATAATCGTTAGGGTTTTAGAACACCGTTCAGCTGCACCCCCCTCCCAGAATTGTTCTGAATAATAAAAAAAAAAGAACCTGTTCAAAGATTAAGCTCGATCGGATAACGGAAAAACGGGCTCCAATAAACATTAACTAAAATAAATAATCAATTATGTCGATCCTAAACGTTAAATATTTAATTTGTTACTGATTTCGGCGCACAGTTTTGATCAGTTAATAACTATTAAATTAGCAACTTTACAATTTAAACTTTTTCTTCCCTAACGTTTCGGTCCTGGTTTTCGGACCCTTTTCAAAGAGATCTAGCGTCTAAAAAATATTAGAAAATGTATGTAATATAGGTGGATTAAAAATTTAAAAAAGGATATTAGTGCTTACTTGCTATGTATAAACTAAATTGTGCAAACTACATTGAGAATTGATTTGAACACGATGCTGAACACGATTAACTAAAATAGTGTATCTACTTTTTTGAAAAAACTTGCGGCACTGATTTTATTACCACGCTTATATTAGCTTGCCCTGTTGCTTGTTGCATGAATCAAATCCTGTAATCGAATTTTAAGCCACTTTCCGATGAGCTAGAGACTTGAAACTTTAAACATAGCTCAGAACTGGATGATTTAAAGATTTTTGCTTTAGGAGATAAAAAAAATCTCAACAGAGTATCTCAGCGGGAATTGCACCCGGGCCTTGCTAAATACTCTGTAGTACGACCAGTATTACTATATCTTGCGTTCCATTTAAAAAAGACTGAAAAGTAGAAAATAAAAAAATATATAAAAAGCTTTTTAAAAACCGCGCTTATATTAAAATGCACTAGAAAGGAGAAAGTAATTTTTTCGATATTAGTGACTACGTATAGATAAAAGCGTGGAGCGCCCACAAAGATTACGTTAATATAGTTTAGCGCTTCACGCTTTTATCTAGTCACTAATACCTAAAAAAACAATATTTTCTTTTTTTTAGAGCATTTTAATATAAGCGTGGTTTTTAAAAAGGTTTTTATATATTTTTTAAATTTGATTTCATTATATTCTGCAGGGAACTGCAATATTTCTTCTATAAAAAGTTAAATAAATTTTCTAGTTTTACTTTGTCAAATGCCTTACAGAGAGTAGTTTAGAAAAGCCGTCTGAAATGAACCGTTTTAACTTAAAATGATTCATTAACGATCATTTGGGTTTCGGTTCGTGTTCAATTACGAAACAACGAGTCTATTAATTGCGACAGGCCAAATACAACAAAGCGTTTCATTCATTGTGACACCGGAATCTCATTCGACGGTTGTGCGAACCATTTTAACAGGTGAATTAACATAATTATATATTTATCCTGCAAACGTAAACGGAGAGCCCAGCGATTAGAATGCGTTTCAGCGATTGATTTATGCGGACGCGCGAAACTGTGACTCGTCGCACGCGTAGGACTCGTTGCGCTCTCGTAACGTTACACGCACGGTGGGTGGAAACATTCGAAGGTTAGAGTTTCGAAAATGTTTTGCCATAACCGAAAAGCGAAATACAAATATCATCTATCCGCCAGACGCTCAAATTAAACCCACTTCTTGTGCCACTGAGAAATTGCCAATTGTATCAAAAAATTCTAACAATTTACATGTCGACAATGTTTTTGAAAATCGCCCATTCAAAAACAGAACATCTACGAACACCTAAATATAAAATAACGAAAATTAATTTTCTTTCGACAGCAAGACAAGGATCATATTGATTTGTTGAATATTAAGATTTTTGGAATGTAAGAACTAGGTAACTTGAAATTTGGACATATTGAGTTATCTACTTCGTGTTAAAAAAGAAACCAAGTAGAATTTAATATCAAAACTAGGTAGCCTATCAAAGTAATCCACGACATCTAGTGAATCATAATTTAGTTTAATCTTGTTAACGTAAAAATTAGACAACTTCTGTTTTTCTTGCAAAACAAAAAAGGTTTAACATTTTTTAAAATACGAAACGATGTTTTTTCATGTATTGTTCCACTTAAAAGAAAGAAAAACCTTGAAACACCGTTTCATCAATTTCTCTAAAATAAGGAATTATAAGTTACCTACTTCTTACATAAAGGCGACGATATTGTAGCTTACATTAAAACGAATTGACATGATCTACTGTGGTATGACCTCGAGCCGATAAATCCCGCTAGAATAGTTTCTTCCTCGTCTTTTCGTGCCGAATGCCGCACGGTTCAACGTTTTGAACGCGATGCGTCTCGTTTCGGCCAGGTTGACCATGCGACAGGAACGGTACGCGAACAATTTAAATGAAACAGTTCGCCGAGCCTTTAAAGTCGCGGGTGTCGCAACGGCTACGAACGTAGCGGCGAGTAAACCGTAGGAGGAACGAAGACAAGAAGACAGAGAAGGTAATAGGGGAATATACATATGTTCGGAGAGACAGACAAGCGTGCAGAGAAAGAGGAAGAGAGAACGACGTTCAGATGTAAGGAGGAAGATAACGGAAGAAGGGGAAGAGCGCACGCTAAGACAGGTGGTGCGGATAGTAACGTCTAACGGAAAACGTAGGCTGTGGGTCACAATAGCAGCTTATGCTTTATGCGGCCACGTATTTTATCATGGATTTCACACTGCGAATATTCTACTAGAGATGCATCATTGTCAAAAGAAAAATTATTAAATTAGATGAAAAAGGACTAATCAATTAATGCTGAAAATAATAGTTGGCATTGAATAGATACACTGTATGTTTATCAACAAACCTCAATAGGCACAAAAAAATGTTTTGTGTTTCGAATTATTAAAATAGAAATATTTGATTTTGTGATTCCGTTTGTTAAAATAGAAATATTTTATTTTCAAAATTGTATATCTTATTTAAAATACTATTTTCTTTAAGAAAAATAAAGTCTAAAATATTAAGTAGCATTTGAAATATTTGTTTCGCCAAACAAATATCTGCTCCCAAATCAGTTACTGAATTTATTGAAAGTACAAACATTTTTTAAATTCCTGTCATTACTGTTTTTTTTCGTAATTTAACCCTTTGCATTTCAGTCTAGTGACTCATATAGTACACTAACAACTCCAGCACTATATTAATTACACTGTCCAACAACAAAAATGTTTCCATATAACTGTTGGGTGGATCTTGTAGAGTGTTTCGCGCTGATTCCAAATCTGGCCTTAATTTTTCTCCTACACGCACAGTTTTTGAAAAAAGATATATTTTTCGACTTTGAACAAACATCGTGATGTTATTATATAAGATATTGTTCTATTGTTCTTTACAGCAAAAGATTCTCTAGACTTTCCCGAATCCAGTTAAACATGTTTTTCGAAAATTCAAATTTCTTAAAAACTGTACGTGTGGGAGAACAATTAAGACCAGATTCGGAATCAGCGCGAAAAACTCTATAAGATCCACCCAACAGTTATATGGAAACAAGAAAATAGTTGAAATTTGTTGGACAGTGTTACATGTGTATATATATATAAAAATACGGTTGCTGCAATAAAAGAAAATATTTATCAAGTTTATAAATCTTCAACAAAATGAAAATTTCATGTTTTGTGTTCATATTTCAAATGTCACATTATCAGCGACAACGTAGTGTGCAAAGGGGGTTAAATGTGTTTTATACTAATATAATACTATACGCAACGAAGGCAAGCATATGGGTGGTTCGTCATATGGGTTACCTCGAAGCAAGATCGCGGCTAGAAGGACAGGCTAACGGAAGTGAATTTTTTTTTGCCTTCAGTCGCGTTTCAGTAATTTCGCGCGGCGAGAGCAGGAAAACTTGAAAATATTTCAGCGTCCGGTAATTAACGTCTCGAGAGTCTCCAACCCCTGGGACCACGTTCTTTTGTCCGTGGACGATTGCGATCAGGCGTTATTTTTCCATGGCCGACCGCGCCAAACGTAGAAAAAGACAGCGCCGTGTAAACGGACAGACGGATGGCGGGGCCGAAAACTTGCTGCATACCGTCAATTAAACCATTAAATACAGTTTAAATTAAATGCCGGATTAAGCCAGCGAGGGGCCCGTAGTAAATGTTATCAGGGGGGCCTAGGTTTTGCACGATAATAAAATAAAACACGATGAATGACTTTTTTTTTAACAAAAATATCTGGGAACGATATCGACCAAATGTCAATTTTCTGGTGCAAGCGCGGGGCCCGTAGCATTTGCTACTCCTGCTACGGGGCTTAATCCGACACTGTTGAAATTATGTTGTGTATAGTATTTTTCATTTCCTAGCGTGCGTTCGTACCATCCTTCGAAAAAAAAGAAAGAAAGAAGTTAAAAGTCCCCAGGGAAATTGAATCATTGTCGCGCAGTTGTGCCCAGTCAACTATTTGCATACACTTGACTCCTCTGGAGACGGAATACGCGATTACGCGGTACACCTAACGTGAGATTCGACGAGACTGGAAAACTCACGAGGATTTAGTGTTCGAGAAGCGGGTAACGATGCAGTAACGAACGAAAGAGCCAACAAGCAGACGAACGAGTCAACGAACGAATCAACAAACAAACAAGTGAACGAACACGAGCCACCCTGTAATTTTTCTTCTCGTGTTTCCCGTGCAACGAATCATACATGAGAGGAGCGCCAGACGGCATTGTCCTTTTCTCGTAGTACATTACGTAAATGAGGGTACACCGTGACCATAAGCATTGAATCCGCGCGAGTCACGATGACTCCGCGTGGTGTCCTTCTTTCCGGTTCTGATAATCGCGCGAAAGACAATCACAGTCGCCGAAAGTGTGCGCGACGTCGCTTCGCGACATCAAGCCCGAGATAAAGCTATTCTCAGCTCGTTGACAGGGCACGTCGGAAATGTTGTACACTCCACTCGTTTTAATTGATCCCCGACTTTTCAATGCTACGAGGTCTAGAGGTTCTAGCAACTTAACTCGCTGACAGATGTTGCGCGGATAGCATCGGTGATGCTAGTAATAATTATTTTCTTACCGAATGACACAATATTTTTATGCTTTCGGCGCACTGGTTAGATCAATTATTATTTTAAACACTATTTGCAAATTACCACAATAATTCTTTTCCAGTAATATTCAGTTTTCTAATAAATTCCTTATGTCGCTTCGCAAGTGCATTGAACTTTTACTTTGTTTCGCATACAATCAGTTGTATGTAAATTGGTCAAAGAGTAAGCTTGAATGTCAATTAAAAAAAAAACTTTTTAAAAACTACTTATATTAGAATGCACTGAAAAGGAGAAAATAATATATTTAGATATTAGTGACTATAAATATTATTTTCTTCTTTTTAATGCATTCTAATATAAGCGTGGTTTTTAAAAAGTTCTTTATATATTCTTTTATTTTATATTTCTTGTTAGTAACAATCTACGATCGACACAAGGAAACATTTAGAATGACACAATTTTAGAAAAAAATTCCTGCAGGTACAACCTAACCTAATCCCCACACCAGACCTAGGTAAAAACATATTTCAACTAAGAAATAGAAATATTTGCAAATAATATTGCTGACAACTGTTACATATGTTTAATTTGAAACTAATACTAAATCACTGTTTCAGATTAAACATATGTAACACAGTTGTGAGAAACAGTATTTGCAAATATTTTGTATTTCTTCGTTGAAATCTTTTTTACCCAGTTCTAGTCCCTACTTTCCCTGTGAGATTATTTAAATATTGCTGATCTATTCGAGCCAATGCTTGTAGTAACAGCAAACTATTCCACTTGTGTTCTCTGTTTCTGTGATAACTTTTTAACGAACCTCTATGTGACCTGTATAACATGTTTCTCTATATAAGTGTACTATATAAATATAAATGAAACAAACTATAAAATATACTATAGTTTACATAAATGTAAACGGGAAATAAAAGTCTACCGGTTACAACTCTGCTGATCTACTCTACTCCTGACAATATACTGCACCAAATATTGGTTCATATAGCGCCGCGATTATGAGCGTGCATACCGTGTCAGTTTCTCCGTTGTACAAACGCTCGCTCTCCATCTCATCTTTCACCCACTCTTGCCGTTTAAAGAAAAACTTTTTCTTTTGGGCGGCCGTCCTAGATTACAAAATTGACGAAAGGCAGTTCGCGCTAGTACGACCCAGTTCGCGGACGACTTTAGACTTTAGATCACGTCCGCGCGGCGACTCCCGACGCTCGACGTGCAACGTGTGCGATTAAAACACACGGGAACTCGAACGGAAAACCTATTCCCGATCGTTATCCGAGCGAGTCGATCCGCCTCGAGTGACATTCTTTCATTCGAGACATGTCTCGCCACGTGCTTCAAAGTCCCAAACGTGGTCTCACTCTGTCTCTCTCTCTGCAAGCAATCTGGCCGATGTATAACTCAGAATCAATATAACTCATAACAGAAAATAACTCAGCCGTTCGTTTTGCGAACATACGGTGACATAAGTTTCCCTTGCTATTTCGTCAACAGGTAAAAATTACGGCTAGACTGCGGATTTTATTCATTCATAACAAAAATGGGTACGTATAGTTTAAAGCAGTGGAAATATTAAAAATATTTAAGAACGTCCATGTATCAGTTTTAGCTTAATAGAATAATTAGAAGAAGAATAAAGGTAATTATTGCGAAAGGGTGGCAATACTCCGATTTTGATGAAATTTAAATATGTTATAGATTTCGACATTTTAAACAACTTTTTCCGTTTCCAATATAGGGGGGTCGCTTTTAGTTTTCGAGATATTCGTAAAAAGCTATTGCTAATACTGTATTAAATTTTCCGTATTCTAACACGTTTCGTGGCAATGTGAGGCCGCTCCCGCGCAGCGTCCGTTCACTTTTTTTGGTAAACACGTTGTGGGGATGACAGAAAACAAGGTCTCACTCTATATAGGGTGATACATATATAAGGTAAATTTTCAATTTTGAAAAACTACTCCTGGATTTTCGTATGCGTAGTCGGGTCGGCCGTCCTAACCACGACTCATTCTGATCGCATAATTTTTACATTGCAGCTGTAATCCGGAATTTGAACTAGTAATGGAAAAACCATGCGATGAGAATGAGTTGTGTAGCAATGAGCACAATTATTTGAGATCTTATGTAATACGCTGGCGGTAGATAAAGTGTTAAGGTGGAACTTCTATCTAGAATAAAGCCTTGATCTAAGAAAAGTGAATATCCCCACTTTGCTGCGAGGCATATGCTAACACTAATCCAATTAAAATCTTCTTTATTTTTCATGCTCTTTTGCGATTTAACGTGATCATTTTAGAGGACACATCCGATGCATATCTATGTGTATGGTGTGCAAAATATGTATATTATCTTCTTTTTATTGTACGAAAAGTTCAAATTATGTGAAACGTCCTCCCCACGTCGCGTCGTTTCGATAGGACTGAATATACTCGTCGGCACGGCACCTATACAAAAGAATCGCGGTGTACGAGCGACAACAGGAGAACTCGCGAGACTTTCTCCGATGCAGATTCATTTCCCGTGCCGAGCGGCTTCCTGTGCGAAGGAAAACAATAAATGCTTTCCCCATGACGGAAAGATTTCATTGAAGAATGCAGAAAAAATCGGATGCCGCGTTCAACCGAACTTTCCTCCGTGCGTTTAATTAAAATCATGTCGGCCTGTGTCTTTTGATCGCCTTTCATTTCAAGGTATATCATCGCGAATTCATTTGAGACCTGGTCCACCCGATTTGCAATTCTACACTCTGGTTTGCTATCGAGAATACTAAAAGAAGACGAGTAAAGTCTTTATCGAAGAAAAACCCTCGAATCCGTGCTGTTTCTTAGAACGTACACTTCTGCCATTTCTACTAGTTTCTACCATTTCTAACAGTTCAAATACCTGTCCAGCATATGCCCCGTAGTGAAGTGATTTTTCGTAGACTCTACACTACACTTTTTAGGCTATACCTAAAAAGCTGAAATCAGGTGCTATGAAAGCGCTATGCTTGGAAAGCAGTGACGTATCCAAAGAAAAAGGAAATAGAACACTGGAAAATTGGTCAAATTGTAGATCAACTGCTTCCTCCCCGATTATTTGAATTTCATGTATGTTCCCTAAACATACATATATAAGACAGTCTAATCGATACTAGAACACTGAATTCTGCCTATTGCTGAGCGTCTGTGGCCGTGTACGCGTCAGTATGGTGCGATAGTAAAAAAATTGTATCTGTTCAACTCGAAACCTCCCCAAGATTAAATTCTGAGTGCGCCACTGTTCGAAGGTATGTTTGCCAGCCGAGAGAGGGGGTCCGAGCAAAATTTTTATCCAAACAAAACCAGTGAAAACATTTGCCAGTAAAAGTACGAGCAGCGAAACAATCATCTAGGCATATTACAATTACGCGCGCGATTAAATTGCACCGGCAGGAAGCATTCCCCGATGCGCTCCTGTATCCTCGATCGATATTTAACTACCTCAAGGCTGTTTCTCGTAGGCAACGAGTACAGCCATGATCTTTATCCTTGACACGTTTGCGCCCACGAACGGGAAATCGTGCGGCTTAAAAAGTGGTAGAGTGGTAAAATGATAGAGGGGTCGGTGTTTCCCCTCGCTATTTCACGTGAAATTTGTGAAACTGCTCGCCGAAGGACGTTCAAATTGAAATAGATATAGCAGAGCATGACGGTCAACGCAAGGATCATGAAACGAAACTGAAACTATGCATTATACGCAGCGGCTCTACTTAATACACCACCCACGTTTGAGACATTCCACAAGAAACTCGCTAATAACATCCTCCGCAGTCCGGGAGTTCCAATCCCTCGGGCTTGCGAATACATGTGTCGGTATACTCGAGGACACGGGGTTTACAGCTTTTCAGTGTGAAAGATGTTGCTCGTACATTAATAAAAGGGTCCTCTACCAAGAAGTGTCATCTGAAATTTCGCGCTATTTCTTTTATTTTTTTACGATAGACTCACTGTTCGAAGCGTGGTTAGTAAAATTGTTAAACAATTGGACCAAAACTATCAAATGTAAAATTGTACAGGAACTGTCAATTGTAAAATTGGATAAGAACTAAACGTTGTGAAATTGTACAAGAACTAAACATCGTGAAATTGTACAAGAACTAAACATTGTGAAATTGTACACAAATTATTTAAATTGTAAAAATCGTTAGAAAACAGCGTCTTTCGATCCTATATTTGTAAGATCAATTTGCAAAGTCCGAGAAACAAAAAAAAACGACCATAGTAAAGGTACAAGTTGAACAATTATTATAAAGAGCATAATGCAACGATGCTCCCCTCTTAACGGAACTCAGGTACAACCGCAATTCCTTTTGTTTGCGAGCTTGAAAAGAGCAAAGACCTGTGCATGTATCGAAAATATTATTCCGCCTCAAAAATACAGTTACAATGACTGACGCTTGGTTTCTCCAATGATTACTTCCTGTGCATAAATGCGGCATTCGAAACTCGTGGTTGATGACGCGCTATCGATCTGTCATCGGTGATTGTTCGGTGGTTGAAAAACTGGTTTACGCGATACCGCGACCAACGATCATCAGCGAGATGCTAGGAATTCGAAACTCGTGGCTTCTTCTTGGAGCCAACGTGTATACCCCCACCCTCCCTTTCACTCTATCCTCTCCTCTACCGTTTTAAACGGGGAACGTTGCGGCTCGTTCCTTTCTTCCGCGGAGGCCACGCAATCAGTTTTTTCGAGGTTCACGTGAAACAGGTATGTATTCGGAACGGTTACTGGAAGGTACGCGCGGCATTGGCAGCACGCCGACATGAATCTGAATTGCTCGCACGAACGAGAATAACCGGGATTCGCGAACATTAGAATTAGAATGAAGACGTTCTGCAGAACCTTCTATATACCTTCGTGCCCCTGAGCTCCCTCAGTTTCGCGGATCGACAGTTTTAGAACTAATCTTTAAACCTCTAGGATAATTTCAAATTTCAATGAAAACTTAATAGTGAATAATTCGCAAGACTTATGGTTGGTTATGGGAAATTAATTTCTTTCCAATCAATTAATCTATTTGAAGATTTTTAAACACTGGAGTCCCTCCTGACCCTCTATTATAAGAAAATTGAAATATCAACATCTTCTAACTTCGTTAGAACATTCGGAATTGTTTAATCCTAAATAATATACTTAAAAGTATCTCGAAAAAAATGTATACAAAATTTTAGGAAGTCCCCAGGATTATACTTTACAATTAAACGCTATATCACTTAAGGGTTGAATTAAAGAAAGGAGATTGTGAACGAATATTGGATAAAATGCGAGTCTGAAATGCCTCGGTGTCCGTAATGAGGTCTGGTTTACATTTCACGCTGGGGTGTCATGGTCTCCAGCCCTATCCCCAATTTATCTGGCTTCGAGGCTCGAGGCTTCAGGCTTGGAGGCGACAGGCCCCCAGAGTGTGACAAAAAATGCAGAAATGGCTGTAGGCCGTGAACATTCGAGCACGAGTCTCTCGGAGATGTACATTATGCATGTATGTACCATTAGAAATTATTCACCGATAAATGTACAAAATATATATGTACACATGCACCATTGTGCAATAGAAAGAAGCAACCAGTATAATTACAAGATATAGTGACAAACAATATTTTTATGTAGAAATTTATTGCATTTAACTATTCAATTAAACAATGGATTCCTTTTTCAAAACTGACCGTGTTCTTATTTGATTTTTTACGCTTTTCTATTAACCCTTAGCACTCGAGTGGCGCCTCCGAGGCGTGTTTTAATTTATAAAATCATAGGGAATGGAAATATGCTAAGTCAGAAGAAACGTTTGACTTTCGAGTTAAAATAGCTCCGAGTGAAAAGGGTTAAATATGGCCGGTACTTCTTTCCTTTTCACAGTAGTGTATGTGCAATAAACTTCGTCGCATAGTAAAGCGCACGAGATACATACAGCATTTCTTTCCGATACAAAAGTTACGCGGGAACGCTTTAAAGAAGCTAGGGATGCACCGTCAGGTGCCATTTACGAGAGACGCGAGACAGAACCGTTACCGCCAACCGGCTGGCACGATTTTCCAAAAGCCCGATACACAGCCGCGACATATTCCTCGCGATACTACTCCACTGTTACATACTGAGTCCACGAACAAGTTTCGCGGAGTGGTTCTCATTAACCCCTTGTCCAACGATTCATTTTACGGTTCCAGTGATTAGAACTTCTTTGTCGTTGAATTTATTCTCCAATAGCTGTACACTAACAAAACCAAAGTACAATTCAATTTGACTGTGGATCTTTATGCATTTATGGACTTCCGAAAATTGTCAAGAATGCTATTTCATATAAAATTCCAGAGAATTTAGTACGATTTTGATTTATTTTCGAACTGCAATGACTACCGACGCTGAAAATAAGATGTTACACGATTCAACTTTCTTCGACGGTCGCCTACAGAAATTCAAAATTGCATAAACTTCCGCAGTCTGTTAGACTCTGTTCAGAATCTTCATCGAGAGTAGTCGGACACGATATATCGTAGGGTCAAGAGTGAGAAAAATCAAATGAAAGGAAAGACTCACGGTTTGCGTTGTACGAAGCAGGTATTTACATGCGCGTCGCTACCACCGGCGATAATCCACGTGCTGAGAACACACTGGGTAACACAACCGCGCAACGTGCACACAGGCAGACAGAGTGGCCGACCAACAAGACAGAAACACACTCGCGGCAATGAACTAGGGACTAGGAGGTGAAACGTCAGGTATCACAAACGCGCCTCGGGGAACAATATGAAACATGTCGCGCGCGCCCGATATATACAGCAACACCGATACAACACTCCGAAAAAGAAAACAAAAGGCACGGCGGGAAAAACGGTGGAAAGACGAAGCGACACGAAAAGAAAACGCACGCTCGTAATCGTTTCGCGTGGCCGGCTGTGACTCTACTCCGGTTCGGCAGTACGGCGCGACACTCCGATGAATCCCCTCCACGCGGCATTTCCCCCATCAACGACTTCTACTACTTCCAGTTTACACTTCCGATTTTCTCGGCAACGTTCGACAGTTCTCGGCAGTTTCCGGCACGATCGGCGCGGCGCACCGCGGGACGAACAACGCGAGCAAACCTGGCTCTTATTTCTTTTTCATTTTTCTTGTATATACCTGGCATATCTGATCACTAGACTGCGGATTTTTATGCAAAATAAAAATTGTCTGCAGCATTTGCAAGACGCTGGAGTTAGGTGACCGTTTAATTCTTACTTTAATCATTTTAGCAAGCTGGAAACGTTAGATTGGCATTATTAGATCATTGTAACTTTTTCACTGTTTTAAATGGCGCCTACTCATTACCACGTTTTTTTCCTATAAATGCATAAAATCTGCAGTCTACTAATTACTCGTTTATATCAGGATGCACATTAGTAAAGAAATGTAGATATTTCCAAACAAATTTTGCTTCTTGAACACGTTTTCAGGGATAAATAAAAGCTCTAGACGCGATGCTATAGTTCCTGAAAAGTGTCAATTTCCATTGTGCGTAAGTGTTTAATAAATGTATATTTTATTATTCATTTGTTAGGAAAATTCAGATCATATTCGAAATTTAAATCCACTATAGATATATGTAACAGCATCAACGGCACACCCGCATGTTTAAGTTTCAAGGAATTAGTTAAATGATGGTACAGGCTAGAGTAGGGGACAAATTAACTAATAGTCTAACCGATTGTTAGTCATAGCAAAACCCTTAGATTAGTTATTCGCAACTACATGGCACTAGCCACTCACAGCTCTAAGTAATCGTTAGTTATTGCTTATTAGTTATACTTAATCATTAGTTCTAATAAACTAATAAGCAATAACTAATGATTATCCAGAGCTGTGATCAATTAGTGATGAATAACTAATCAAAAATTTTAACTAATGATTACCCTGCTATGACTAACAATCAATCAGACCATTAGTCACTCCTAACTATTAGTTGATTAGTGCCCTACTCTTGTACAGGCTAATATTGTAGATTGGAGAGTATAAAACTGGCACGGTTTGGTCACACATATGATACAAATAAAAATGCAAGCTGAAAAATTGAAACATTTAATTTAAAAAATTACGTCCATCATGTAGCTTTCTTATTTTTACTTTCACCATTTTCGATGTTTACGTCTTTCTTCAGCTCGTATATCTGAAAAAGAGGTACATTTAGATATGCCTGCTTGATAACTTAACGAAGGTTTTTTCAAATATTAAGAATATATTGCTCAGAGAAGTAGATCACGTATCAAAGTCTTGAACGCTAGGGAAAAATTGAAGACATATACTAATAGTTTATTATGTACGCAATTTAATTATTTGTCTGCAGCTTTAAGATTTGAATCGTAAATTCGTCCTAAAAGACTTAATAAATAGTATTGTAAAGCAGTACCTGGATGTATGCTTCGGTCAATGTTATCATTTGTGGTAGAATTTGAGTTACATGTAAGTCCTGCAATTCGTACCACTGACCGGTAGCTCTGTGTAAAATGTGAACCCTATATGTTCCTTGACCAGGCTCTCCGTCGTGAACTATATTTGCTACTAAATCATATGTTGTACAAGGATGTCTCTGTTTCACCTCGGGCGTTAAAATATCTCCGAAATCTACATTCCTGAAAATAACAATGCGAATTATCAAAAGATTTTTTTTTTCGAACGTCTAAATAGAAAAACGACTTACTTCACGGGAAAATTAACTATAGTGGGATTCTTCTCTACGAAAAATGTGTTTTTCGTAAATCTCTGAAAAGGAGAATCAATATTAACGTATCGATCGATTTTATAATTAGTAGACAGCGGATTTTATGCATTTATGACAAAAATGAGTAGGATCAATTTATAACAGTAACACTGTTACTAAATTAAGTATTACACATATTGGAAAACAAAATAAATTTGTATTCCATTCCAATTTATTACAATTCAGGTAGGAAATTTTTATTTCGCATAAACATCCGTTGTCTATTAATTATTAAAAAAAACTGTTTGATACATACTTTTATGTAAAGTATTAAGTAAGGAGGGAGTTCTGTAATTTCAAATCTTTTCATAAAATTCTCCTTGTAGGTTTTATATTCTTTTTCAGTCACTGCATTGAACTTGTTTAATAGCGTGTATAAGTTAACCTATTGGAGTAGAAAATTTTACATTTTGGTATGGTTTTCGTGCGCATATAATTATACTCTCGTACACTTACTTGAGGAATTATATTTTCAGTAAATTGGTCTTTGAAAAGAGGTGGTGGAGGTAGGTCGCATGTTAAATATAAAAATGGACTCTCTGTTACCGTTTCACCGTATTCTACAGTATGAAGCAATTCGCTTCTTTGATTCTCATCTAATTCGAGAGGTGGAATTTTTCGCGTATATATACGCATATGACCCAAGAATGTTTTGTACACTATACTAGAATCACGTTTCTTCGTACCGTTCAATGCTAAGTGCAATGCGTTTAAAAACCACGATAGAAAATCGATTGGATCACCTAAAAGTTTCATTTTAATTATATATATATAATGTAAATATAAAATTTATAATATAAGTAAGTATATAATTTATAATATATTATATATAATGTAAGTATAAAATATATTGCATTATATACCCTGTTCCGTAAATTGAAATCGTTTTTTACTCCATAAAACGACAGCTTGTAACATTTCGTGTGGACTGACGTGTGCTTTAAAGTTACGTGGATTCCACAATTTTCTCATTAGTTCTCCGAAGCGTTGAACTAAAAGGTAGGAAGAATCCCCTGGTGGTCTTTTTACATGAGAATAATTAGACTCTCTTAAAAAGAAGTCCCTCAGAGGTGTGACATGAGAAAGCGCCTAAATAACATAAATTTTGTTTCCTTATCGCTGTGGATTACATTCAAATTATATGTATATTTAAGTATAACTCACTTGTAATATAACATTGCAATAATCGTTTGCTTTTATATTATTCATCCCCACGATACCGGGAGAATATAATGAGCCATCTATAGCTCTCGATAACTTATCGCTTTTGTCCAGCTGAGCGATCTGTGCTTTGTCAAATGTTGGATTCAAAACATATTTTATGTCATCTAACGACGAATCTGAATAGGAATTGTTTATTATTTCTGTGTCAGCATATTTTCCAATCAATATGCAAAATAATAAGAGAACATACCAATTATTTCATAATTATCTGGTAAACAATAAAATTTTAAAGTATGCAGATTAAGAAATACATGATGACTTTCTGCTACGCTATGTGTGTACGCATGAGTATTGGTGCCTCTACCCTGGAAATACTTTCCGCACACCAAACAGGCATATACATTGATTCTCGATAACGATACAGAACACAACTTCTCAAAATCGAAATCTAAAAATTGTCGGTTTATCGTGTCTAAATAAGGACACAGTCGTGGCGCTTCCGAGTTCGTCCTCGTGGATTTAGCACTTTCTAAAAGTAAAACAAATTAATATTTACATTTATAACTTAACCTATGTTTAAGTTAGAAACCAATAACAAATACTTATTCACGTGCACATATAAAAAATACGATCTCTTACTTTAACATAAATCGATTCCATGTAAAGTCGTTCGAAAACAATGTGCATTAACAATATCGAAAGTTCTAATTCTATTCAATACATAAATAAACTCAAGAATCACTTAACCTCAAAATTCAAATGATGTCAACAATGAATTCTATCAATGAGATTCCCGCTTAGAGTGAAAGTCAGACGAAAACAATTGTAAATGGTAAAAAGAAAATATAATTATAAATACTAACTTTCGTTATCTTCGTCCGTATCGCTTTCATTTTCCCGTAACTTCCTTTTTTGTTGATTCTCCTGTTTATTAGTCGCCATTTTCATTAAAGATCGAAGGAAGACATGTTTTCATGTACCGGCGTAAATATTACATTTCTACTACACATCTACCATAAATAATTGCACAACAAATGACAACCAACGAAAGGAAAATGTCTGTTATCCAATTATTATCTAATAATTAATATTTCAATTTTTATCAATGAACTTTATTACATACAAACAAGGCGGGCATTCTTGCCCGGCAAAACGATTTGAAATTGACTGTCGGTGACCTCCTAGGATTGAAACTTGCACAGCTGCTACAAATAATTCGCTTGAACACGCAGTACTAACTTCAAAAAAATTTGTGTAAGTAAATACACTTGATTTAGTTTTGCTTCGAATATTCCAATACCAAAACATTGTCAGAAATATCTGTGTAATTCGCATACTTTCGTTGAAAAATGTAACATTTCATGCCTTCATTCGTCTTCTTACCAACAGCTGTTGCCAACATGAATCTCCTCAGTGGCACCGACGGGATAGGCAGAATATTACTAGAAAAACAAGTGAGAAAAAAAAACACTGTTTTCATCAGCAAAACAGCGTTTGCGGCAAACAGTTGTTTGTCCTTATACGAACATAATAGGAGCTGTGTGAGGGCTCATTATAAAGAGGAAGGTTCATTGTTCTAAGGTGAACTCATGGAAGTTGCTGCGAGTGAGACCCACCCACCCACTTGGTATATATTATACAATGTGTTATACAATTAAATAAAATTTTTTTAGAAAAGTGTATTATACCATTATAAATATATATATTATATTATATATTATACAATCATAATATTATGTACTATAATATTATATGTTATACATTATATAATCTTAATATTGTAACAGACCTGCGGATAACAGGCCTGTTACTACGCGAATCACTCGCCGAACCGAACCGATCGCCGCCGAACATTGCCGAACGAGGCGCATAAAAGCCGCGACGCGCGCGAATTCGTTCTCTTTTCTCCATTTCCTCGAACCGAATAGATCCGTAACCCGTACACGCCGCGCCGCACGCTGTAACAGCGTCCCGCACGACGTATCCTTCCGTTAAAGCCGATCCTATAGACGACTCGCTGAGACAGTGACTCGAGGCCGACGGCCATTATCCTTCCCCGGTTCGTTTCCACCGCGGTCGCCATACCGGCGACCGACATTCCGCAGTCCGAGACTGCCGAATGAAAAGCACTGTAACAAGTGTCGTGGAATACGGAGACCGATAAATCCGCTACACGTGAATCTCCGCCGAGACGGCGTCCGAGACCGTAGCTTCCCGATTTTCCTTCGTGACAATGGCCAAACGATCCGTACGTTCGTCCCCCGTCGCGACAACGCTGTCGTCGTAACGAATCTTCGCCGTACCGTTATCGCGACCGATACCCTTCGCGTACCGCGACGCGCGAAACGCGTATATGTTGAGAGTGATCCGCGACCCGCGAGTGAGTGACCGTCGAGTGTAAAGTGCACGAAACCGTGGTCGTTTTGTCTTCCCCGTCACCCCGGTGTCCTACGCTTCGCGTTTTCGTGACGAATCCTTGCGCGACGAGCACCATTCGGCCGCGAAGGATAACTGTGACGAGCCACCGACGCAACGGACTCGTTACATGGTGCCCGAACAGGGACCTGAAAGTGAAAAGTGAAACGTGCGGGAAACAGTGAAATATCGGCCACGTGGCAACGGCGGCCATTCGAGGTTAACCGATCACGGCTGAAAGAGATGTGCGCGCCGCCCTCTCGCGTCGCCGCGACGAAGTAGTGCCGGTACACGCGCGCCGCCGAACGGCCCCGCCGGAAGACCGAAACGTCAACAGATAGACGTCAAACCGAGCGATCGGCGACTGTCACACGCGATGCTCGATTACAAACACGCGCGCCCGCGAACGGAGTGACCACCGACGCACAATCAGATGCGACCGATCCGGCTCACCAAAGCGCGAATAACCACCGAACTCCGACGGAGCGAACTACCTACCACCGGAGCGGTAGACGAATTACGCCGACGACTAACGGACTGGCCCGAAAACATGCCGGAAACCAAGGAAGGAGTATCCACCCGCAGCCAAGCGACCACCCCCGAGCCAATTGTCACGGAGAAAGCCGACCCGAATAGAAACGTCGATCGGCTACGGGAGTCGGGATGCGTGACCGATGGCAAGGAACCGTTCGCTTTTCTGGAACGCGTGGCCGAGCTCCAGAAAACATACGGTATAGCTGACGAGGAGCTACTACGCGGAGTGCCCAAGATGCTACGAGGTCAGGCGCAGACATGGTACTGCAAGGAGCGAGAGGCCATAAAGACGTGGAAACAATTCACCACCAAGTTTCTGGCTGCGTATTCGCCGACACGGTCGCGGTTCCAGCGCGAACGCCTGGCTCACGAACGCCGACAACGCCCGGACGAGCCATTCGTTGACTACATGACAGCGGTGACTACCCTCATGCGCAGAGCGCAGATGCCGATGGCCAAGCGGCTCGAGATGCTGCACGAGAATATGCGGACGGACCACCGCCGACTCATACAATTACGGGACGTCGTCGATGTACACGACTTGCTGGAGCGAGTGCAACATCTCGAGCTGTGCGAGGAAAAGGCGACACAAAGACCCGCGACGACCACGACCCGGGAGATTGCGGCCGACTCGCATGCCACGCCGCACGGAGCCACGACCCGACGGCCGGGCCCCGAGGAATACGACCCGGAAACGTACTGTTGGCGGTGCAAACAACGCGGGCACATGCGGTTCGAGTGTCGAAACGCGTATCGGAAGTTCTGCTCGCGATGCGGGCGTGACGGCACGCTGACACAGGACTGCCATCCGTCGGGAAACGGACAGCGGGGCCCCGCCGCCGACGGACGACCCGCGGACCCGCCAATAAGATCCGATACGGGGATCCGTTACACGCCGCGACCGTTACTACCGATCCAAATTCTAGGCCACGAAATCGACGCATTGCTAGACACAGGGTCGCAGCTATCATGCGTCAACGCCGAGGTGCTCGGCTGGGCCCTCGAGAATGGACTACAGCCGACCAGGAAGGTCGGTCTGATTAATATGGCCGACGGTTCAGATACCCGTCCGAGCGGCCGAATCCTCCTGCCATTCTATGTCAAGGGGGAGCCACGGATCGAAAACTTTACGATTCTGCCGAAAATGGGAACGCCGGTGCTCCTGGGGATACAGACCATCGCCACCCTCCGCTTAACGTTCAGTCCGCCACCGGAGGTCGCCGACTGGCCGGAAGTGTGTCACGCCACGCCGTGCCTGCAACTCGGATTACGCCGATTAACCGAAACCGACCGCACGCCGTTCGAGGAGTTTCTACGGCACGAAATGCAGCTGTTTGAGGCAGTACCGGGGAGAACGTCCCTCCTCGAACACCGCATAAAGCTGCTGGACGAAACGCCGGTGAAACAACGTTACAGCCCCCGCAACCCGGTAATGCAGAAGGTGATCACCGAAGAGGTCGAAAAAATGATCGCCGACGGGGTGATCGAACCCTCCAATAGCCCGTGGAGTTCACCGGTGATGGTCGTGAGGAAGAAAGATGGCCGAACTCGGTTCTGCGTCGACTTTCGCGAGCTGAACGAGCGCTCGGGGAAGGATGCATACCCGTTGCCACACATTCAGACCACCCTCAACAAACTGAGAGAGGCTCGATTTCTCACGGCATTAGACCTGAAAAACGGGTACTGGCAGGTACCCCTGAGCGAAGCCAGCCGACCACTCACCGCATTTACCGTACCCGGGCAAGGGTTATTTCAATTCACGGTCATGCCATTCGGCTTACACTCGGCGCCTGCCACGTTCCAGCGATTATTGGATCAAATCATCGGCCCGGAATTGGAACCGCACGCGTTCGCGTACCTCGACGATATCATTATCGTGAGCCGAACGATCGCCGACCACCGCCGCCACCTACGGGAAGTGTTCCGCCGACTCCGCGCCGCCGGCCTCCGACTGAACCCGGACAAGTGCCGATTCTGCGTCGACCAGCTCCGATACCTGGGACACATCGTGGACCAACAGGGCATCCGGACCGACCCCGAGAAAAACGACGCCATCGCACTGATACCGACGCCAAAAACACTACGGGACGTACGCCGATTCCACGGGATGGCGTCATGGTACCGGCGTTTCGTCCCAAATTTTTCGGAGATAATGGAACCGTTGACCCGTCTGACCAGGAAGCACGCGAGGTGGTCATGGACCGAAACGGAGGAACGTGCATTCAGGACCATGAAAGACTGCCTGGTGGCCGCACCGATACTCGCCTGCCCAGACTTTGAACAACCATTCACGCTACAGACCGACGCCAGTGACAGCGGCTTGAGCGTGATGCTAACGCAGAACTCAGGAGAAGGCGAGAGAGTCATATCATACGCCAGTCACATGCTGAGCGAGACCGAACGCAAATACAGCGCGACGGAAAAGGAGTGCCTCGCCGTGGTCTGGGGTATCCGTGAAATGAAACCGTATCTGGGAGGATACCGTTTCACCGTGATCACGGACCACCAGGCATTGAAATGGCTCCAACAGCTGGACAATCCGACCGGTCGACTAGCACGCTGGGCGTTGGAACTCCAACAATACGACTTTGCCGTGAAATACCGACCGGACAAACTCAATCACGTGGCGGATGCACTGTCCCGAAGCGCTTCAACAGCAGCCGTGAGCACGCCCCGACCGAACCAGCGGATAGACGAATGGTACCAGCGGAAACTCGAAACAACCCGCAACGACCCCGCCGACGAACCGGAATACGGGACCGAACCATGGCACACCGTCTCCGTGGACCTGATCGGACCACTACCGCGATCGCGGAGCGGTCACAACTGGCTGTTGGTGTCAATGGACCGTTTCTCAAAGTGGGTCGAGCTGGCCCCACTTCGGAAGGCCACCAGCAACGCTGTGGCAGCAGCATTCCGGAGGGACGTCATCCTACGACATGGGGTCCCGCACGTCGTAATATCCGACAACGGCAAACATTTCGTGGGCGAACCATTCACAGCACTCTTACAGTCGGCAGGGGCGGAGCACCGCCGGACACCACCGTACGCACCACACTGCAATCCGGTCGAACGGGTCAACAAGGTGGTGAAAACTATGATCGCCCAATACACGGGCAACCGACACGACCGGTGGGACGAACTACTGGACGAGGCGAGGTTCGCCATTAACACCACCCAACACGAGGCGACCGGGTACAGCCCAGCGTACGTCAACCAAGGCCGCGAACTCCGCCACCCCGGACAGACGACAACGCCGACGCACCGACGACACCGCAACGCCGTTGGAGGAACCTTCGCGAAGCACAGGAGCTCGCAAACATCCACCTCGTACGGGCCTTCAACAGACAGGCAAAGTATTACAACATACGTCGCCGCGACTGGCGACCTGCCGTGGGGGAACGGGCAGTGATGCCAGAACGTGGGTATTTGGGTTTTTCTCCTCCTCTGCTGCTGCCGGCTCGGTTCCCCCACTCTTACTTCTACTGCGCACGCGCTACATACGAACGTACCTCTACTTGCCTTGAGACTAACACGGGCAGAGTACAGGCACGTTCGTGTGTAGTGCGTGCGCAGTAGAAGTAAGAGTGGGGGAACCGAGCTGGCAGCAGCAGAGGAGGAGAAAAACCCAAATACCCACGTTCTGGCATCACTGGGAACGGGTCTGGAAGCAAGAGCACGCGCTTTCGGACAAGGTGAAGGGCGGGAACGTGAAACTCGCGCCGAAATTTACCGGACCATACACCGTCGGTCGTGTCGTTTCCCCGGTCATCGTCGACCTCCGTGACAACCGGGGTAAATGGACCCGGCACATCCACGTGCAGGATCTAAAGGCCGTTACCGCGAACCGCGACGAACCGGAACCCCTCCCAGACGAACTGGATCGCCCTGCGACCCCAGATCAGCTAACGGAGGGAACGACGGCATCCGCACCCCGCCCCACCACCACACCGCCGAAACGCCGCCGAGGCCGTCCGTCAAAAACTAAAGTTCTCATTCACGTTTGTCACAGATCCCATAGTGCAGAGACTCCGAAGCAAACCGGAGTCATGGAAGCAGCGGACGAGTGGGACCTGCGTTCCGGATTCGAGGAGCCCAACCTGAACTGCCGGCCAATCACGCCGGACATCACTATGGCCGAGGAACGGTCATACACACCTCCGGGCACACCGCCGACGGCACCGAGGGACGAGACGACCACCGACGAGCCGATCAACCCGGGCCCCGCCACAGCCGACCAGCCACCTAACCTACAGACGCTGGGCGTCGCAGAAACGGCGCCACGACGAGGCCGGAATCGCCGTCGGAACCAGCCGACGGAGGTACCGCCGGAAGAAACGCCCGGCAACAACGGCCGACCAGTAACCGCCGAGGCCTGGGTCCCGATGACGACTCCACCGATGCCTTACACCGGCCGCCTACTACCGTGCGTGTGCCTATGGTACATGTTACCGACAGGTCGCCGCGTCGAGGTGCCGCTCCGTCTGGTAGCAGAACGCAGGGCATACATCGCCCTCCCGGACGGCACCGAAAGATGGACGTTGCTGTTCGACGAGAGAGGACGACTCCGACGATGCAAACACCGCCCGGACGCACCGCCCACCACCGGAGGCCAATAGTGCAACCAGTGCCCGAACTTATCCGCGGCACGAGACACAGCGATGCGAACTAAGTGTTGTGCGATGGGTCACGCGCTGACCCCAGTGATAGTGCGAGTGACACACGACCCCCCCCCCCCCTCGCAACGAGGGCGAGCGAACATTCTAGGACGTAAGATAGTACGTAAGTTAGTATGTAAGTGTTTAGCTTGTAGTTGACGACCCACCCCGTAACGGGCTTAGGGCAACGTCCCGAAGTTAAGTTTCTCTTCTGGTACTTTTCTTTTTATGTTTATTATTATTCACCGGTGCCCTCGGTGGCACGTTTCCGTTTACGTTTTCCTTTCTTGTCTATGTCGGGGCTACAATTGCCATATATCTTGTAATACCGTTCTTTTTGTTAAATATACGAGGCTCGACGTCATTCGCTCGCCACCGTGCTGAGGGAGGGGGTGTAACAGATTTGCGGATAACAGGCCTGTTACTACGCGAATCACTCGCCGAACGCCGAACCGAACCGATCGCCGCTGAACGTTGCCGAACCGCGACGACGCGAGAACACGGACGATTAGGGCACCCCGCGACCCCACGCCTAGAATCCGAAGGAAGTAGAAAACAGAAACCGTCAGTACGCGAAACGGACGCGCGTCTTCACCGGACTTTCCGGAATACACCGCACCGCACGGCCCCCGCGTCACCGAACCACGAGGCGCATAAAAGCCGCGACGCGCGCGAATTCGTTCTCTCTTTTCTCCGTTTCCTCGACACGAATAGATCCGTAACCCGTACACGCCGCGCCGCACGCTGTAACAGCGTCCCGCACGACGTATCCTTCCGTTAAAGCCGATCCTATAGACGACTCGCTGCGACAGTGACTCGAGGCCGACGGCCATTATCCTTCCCCGGTTCGTTTCCACCGCGGTCGCCATACCGGCGACCGACATTCCGCAGTCCGAGACTGCCGAATGAAAAGCACTGTAACAAGTGTCGTGGAATACGGAGACCGATAAATCCGCTACGCGTGAATCTCCGCCGAGACGGCGTCCGAGACCGTAGCTTCCCGATTTTCCTTCGTGACGATGGCCAAATGATCCGTACGTTCGACCCCCTTTTCCCTCCGACGCTGTCGACGTAAAGAATCTTCGCCGTACCGTTATCGCGACCGATACCCTTCGCGTACCGCGACGCGCGAAACGCGTATATGTTGAGAGTGATCCGCGACCCGCGAGTGGGTGACCGTCGAGCGTGAAAGTGAACGAAACTGTGGTCGTCTTTGTCTTCCCCGTCACCCCGCCGTCCTACGCTTCCCGTTTTCGTGACGAACCCTGGCGCGACGAGCACCATTCGGCCGCGAAGATGACGTTGTGACGAGCCACCGACGTAACGGAGTCGTTACACATGTATAACTGATTGTTAAACTAAACCACTTATTACTAATTTAACAATATACTTACTAATATTTGGCGTAGCTGCACGTATGGTGGATGTTCCTTCGAACGATGGTGCATCAGGAAAATCTGGAAAATGACATAGAAGTTAATCTTGCAACAAGAAAAACAAAAGGAAACAAAATTATTAATTGCAATGTAATGCATGCATATGACTTACTAATACACTGTTCTTCATAATTCTCAGATTTATCACTATCAAAAGCAATTTTTCTGATTTTTCTTTTTTTTCTTAATTCTCCTTGATGTACTTCCCATTCGGTTGCCACTTCCGACTCGCTTTCAGCCTGCCTACATTTCTTACGGGCTTTAGTCAAATCATCTGAAAAGAATATTGCGTTTATACTCTTGCTAATATGTACATATATTGCTGAACGTAGTTCCTCATGGTCTTAATATATATAATATAATATATATTTAAATCCAATGTATTCAAAAATTACATTTGTGTATAAAATTATAAGTTATTTAAATAGTTATTGATGATCAAAAATAATTTTTTATTAGTTTCAACTGTGAGGAACTACGTTCAGCTGAAGCGTCGGTTACTGGCATAGTTGACATTATTTGTAATTTGAATATTCAATCTACTTTATACAGGGGTTTTCGTAAACCGCGGGGCCTTTCAAAACGCGAGACCGGGTTCCAGCAAACGCGCTAAACCTGCCTCGTGCTGGCCCTGACTATTTATAACATTGTACATACTTCAATTACAGCAAATTCTGAGATATATAAAACAAGAAAAGTAATCCGTTTCATAAAAGTTTTACGTAATTTTATGCAATTTTTTGTTATAAAACAGCCCACATACCAGTCTCATAAAATACTCGTCTAATGCCATGCAATGTCCACTTATCATCTGGTACTATTCCTCCTTGTAGGGCTCTATTAAATTTAGCCATTAATTTATACGGCGGCCACAAACATTCTTTTTTAAAGGTGTTAACCATTCGGTTCGCACAACACTGATGCCTCCACTACTGCCGTGTGTTGAATCAAATTCTACAACTTTGTACATTGTCAAAAATTTTTAAGCACGCGACGCAAAGAACGATCACTTCGACAGTTCGACACAGCACATAAGAATGAAATAGTGAATAACAATTCCAAATGACGATCGGCGCCAGCGAGATCTCCTCAGTGGTCTTCTGTACCGGCGAAATGCCGTCGGCTGTCTTGTGTTTCTCACTCCAGTCAGAATATATCCTAGAGGGCATAAGAGAACACTGAAAAATTCGTGAGACATGTATTTAGTTCCGTAAGACTGACAGTCGGTGTCAGTGGTCTTCAGTGGGCTTCTAAAATCGCCGCGCATGCGCGAGAAATCTTCCACCACTCTATCACTGGGCGAGACACGAAACTGCACGAAACCCCAAATGTCGACTGATTTACTCCAATACCTCGTCTGTGATATGTATCACTTATTTTCAGGGTATGCGGTCTTATAAAAACAAACTTTAGCAACACTTATTCAGCGAAAATGATAGATTTAATCTCCTCGAGAAACAACGTCTTCATATGGAGCGCGGAAGGTAATCCGCTTTGTTTTGTATTAGAACATAATATTGCACTATTGCAGATATTCATTGTTTTGTAGACTGGTTAAATCTGAGAAAACATCACAGGATTGTCGGCGAATTGATAGGTTGCTTACCGAAGAAACCTAGGCAAGATATTCTATCCGGTCTTCCGTTACTTTTACAGCCGGAAGAGGTATCTCTCCTGCTGGAGAAGAACATAGCGCAGCTTATCCACTATCCGTGTCTTCACGAACCACCGAACGACTCGTTGAAAGAAGCTTTTGAGAAATATAGGGATACTTTATTCATCGAGCAGGAGGAATGTTTGAGGAACGAGAGGAAGAAACAGGTTTTCAAAATGGTCTTTCTGTTATCTTTATTATACGAATTCTCTATCGTGTATCTTTCACAGGTAATCAGCGTGATGGACAAGATCGTGGAGGGAAAGAAACGAAAGATACTTGGAATAGAAACAAGGAAGAAGAAAGCGAAGAAACCGTTAGATCCGAAAGTGCAAGAAGCTCTTGATAACATTGAAATAAATAGACAAGAACTGTTGGAGGAGGAAATGGCAAAAATACCTAAACTAGATAAGACTGAAGCCTTAATTCAAACTCACACAGGTATGTGTTCTACGAAGAAAAATTAAAATTAGTACATTTATTTTATTAAATGTCATTTCTGCTCGCTATGTACATATGCACTATGTACATAAACATTCATACCAGAAGAACAGTATTACAAAAATACATGTTCTTCTAGAAAAATTTTCTTCTTAAAAGAATGAAACATATATATTCTTAGTATACCCATGGGCAAGTCAAGACGAAGTTGAAACAGTGGAGTGGAAGTATCCTAGCAATCCTAAAGAACAACTTAGATATAATACATATAAGGATCTTTGGGAGAGAGGATACTTCATAACAAGCGGAGAAAAGTTTGGAGGTGATTTCTTGGTGTATCCTGGTATGTAATTACATAGCGTTTATTAATTCGATTCTGTTGCAAACATTTCAGTTCCTAATGTTCCAGGCGACCCTATAATGTTCCACTCGCAATTCATAGTCCACTGCAGGGACAGAAACGAAGAAATTCCAATAACTGAACTATCAGCTGAATGCCGTATCGCGTGGCACGTTCGGAAAACGCGTGTATACGCATTCCTCTCTAAAGATCAAACCGATATTGTATACGAATCGTTTCAGTGGGCAGAAAGTAGAGTACTCGAGAATCGATAGCATCAGGAATTGTCGAATTTTGTACAAGAAATAGAATAAAAGTTCGATCGATTTTATATTACTATGTATTTGCACCTTCACTTCAAACGGTATCGATTACCGCAAATTGATTATGTTGTTTGCGGGGAATAACATTAAAATGTTTCTTATATATAACACTTTTCTCTCTACCTGCATAGTTCATTATAGCCCAGCCATGGGTGTTGTTCGGATTAATTTTTTCACATGTAACCACTACTTTTCCAGCTTCTAAAGCGTATAGTGTCCCGTTTTTACCCATGCCAACCTATAACGAAAATCGTACATGAATTTTTATAGTTTAATGAAGATGCTCATAGTACTTTCTTGACATAAAAGCAGTGGGACTTACATATAGTCCTGGATGGAACCTGGGCCTAAGTTGAGTGACTAGTAACTGACCCTTCTGTACAAACCATCCATCCTGAACCTTCCATCCTCTATGTTTCGGTCTCGGATGGCCAGGTTTAATTCTCGTACTAGTACCAGATTTCTTTGACGCGTACCTTACGCATGCTATTGACCATATCTTGTATTAAAATCGATTAACTATATAAAATACATTACGAGGAATGTCTACAAACCTATATTAGTGATAGCAGTGTTTACAAAAGGCTTTGTGATCTGCAAAGCATTGTTAAACAGGTGTGTTAAGAAAGACATATCTGAAAATACAAATTATGTTTGTTTACTTCGGTGCAACATAACCTATCGTAAAAGAATTTGTAATGTCTTTTCGGCAAAAGTTATTTAATGTTTACGATTATGATCATGTACGTTTTATACAACTTCAAATGAATGGTGGATAAGGATTTCAATCAACATGTACTTTTGTTACATTCGAATGCGAAGGATAAAGGTTACCTAATTCCTAGCGTGAAGCTATCGAAAGAAAACCGATAAAATTTTCTAGCTCACCCTGTATATGGCCACATGAGAAACCTAACAGAGGGAGGGGGTAAGCATGTCATTGGCCGCTCGATAAGTAATCGCTTCCTAGAGAAACCCATACTATATAGGATAGTTAGCGCAGCTACTTATCGAGCGGTTGATGTATCTAAAGCCGGGTGATTAAATAGTGCAATAGATACAATCATTGGAACAGCAAATGCACAATGTATTTAGAATAACATTAATTGAATATCAAAGTACATACCAAAAGAATTATTCTATTAACAAGCACAATCCTGGTAAGCAGTAAGTAAGGGAAAAATGGAATTAAACAAGCCAAGTACAAGTAAAGGAAATTCGAATAAACAGAAAGTATGTAGAAATTTGACGCTGCAACAAAAATTGGAGGCAGTGAAAAAGAAGGATGCAGGTGTTCCAACTAGTAAAATAGCAGTGGAGTATAACGTTAACGATAGCGCTGTGAGAAGGTGGGTTCGCGATAGGGAGAAACTAGAAAAGTACAGTATCTCCTCAAAATCAAAGCGTGTACGTTTGTCTCCCGTTGAGAAAGTGAACGTGGCGTTAACTGCTTGGTATCAGGACGAAAAGAAAAAGAACAACACGATTACAGTGATACAAGTGAAAGGTATTGCATCTTGAAATTCTTCTTATCGAATAGTCTCTCGATGTAACTATAGAATTCATTTTTCCAGCAAAGGCTCTCGAATTGTTTAAACAATTTGGCGACACAGGAACGTTTAAAGCGAGCGACGGATGGCTGAGAACATGGAAGCAGAGGAACGGCATTCGTTTCATGACAAACTTTGAGGACCAATTGTCTATCAACACCGAAACAGCCAACAAGTTTAAGAATGAGATTTTAGAATTAGTAGAAACGGAACAGTTAACGTTAAATCAAATATTTAATGCCAATGACAGTGGGCTTTATTTCAAAATGATGCCTAACGGATCTCTAGAACATTCAGCTCCGAGCTGTAAAAAGATTGAGGATAGATTGACTGTAATGGCCTGCTGCAATGCGAGCGGCTCGTTGAAAATGCCATTGCTAGTTATCGGAGAACATGAATCATCGAAAGCGCTGAAGAATTGTCCTGTATCCTATACCAGCCAGAAGAATGCTTGGATGAGCGACACCATTTTCGAAAAATGGTTTAAAGAACAATTTGTACCTCGTGTCCGTAATTTCTTGAGATCAAAAAGCTTACCAGAAAAAGCTATCTTATTGGTGGGTAACGCTAGGACACATCCGTCAACGAACATTTTAACTGTTGATGGAATTAAAGCAATATTCTTTCCGCCTAATGTAACGTCAATCATTCAACCTCTTGTTATAGAGGCAGTGAAAAGAAGATATAAATCGAAACTGTTAGCATTCGTGATAAATGCTCAAGCCAATGGAATGGAGTATAACGAAGCAATAAATTCGCTCGATATTAAAAACGCTATCGACTTGATAGGCAATGCTTGGAACGACATAACGGAACAGACAATTTCTAACTGTTGGAAAGAATTATTAAACATGCCGCTCGACCAAGACAACAGTTTGGACAATATCACCTCCAAGTGCATTCATCAAATGTGTAAAAAGATTCCCTGCCATAAAAACATTACCATAGATCATATTAACGAATGGATTTACGCGGATTGCCTACCAAGTCTAACCGACGGAGAAATCATTGAGATTAAAGAAGAACCCTACAAGGATGAGACCGGTGAACGATTATTTAATTACTAGTCTTTAAAGTAATCGGTTCATTACTATTACTATTTAAAAATTGTTTGTTCTACAGATTATTATACTGCGAAGGATCATCTAAAGGAAGAGGAAGTTTCGCCTGCGGAAGCTTTGAATAGTTTGGACTGTGTCATCTCGTTCTTCGAAAAGACTGAAAAAATCTCGCTTTTCGAAATGAAATTGCTGAAGAAAGTGAGAAGCAAATTGTTGAAGATTAAAAATAATATTTAATGTAAGATTAGCATGTACTGTAAGGTAGCATTTACTGTAAGATAATATTTATTGACTTCGACGACAAATCATATGTTTTGTAATGCATAAATAAAATGATTGAACTACTTCATGAAAGCATGACCTTAAAATCATCGAATCGTTAGCCATTCAGGGCGCAGGAATTCTATCGCTCGATATGTACTGCATCATATTTCAATTTGGTGCGAAATTTAAACGCATGCTCAAAACGCAACAGGATTATCAATTATATTTGATATAATCATTAAAAATCTACAGGCTTTTAAATCATCAAAAACTTACGAAAGCTCATCGAAGTTTATTTAGAACAGTCAGAGTTCTCCCTTGCAAGTCGCATAAAACTATGTACCTATTTAAGTATGTACATAGACAAAATCGTGATTTGTAATTGTTGATATTTAAACAATAAAGTTTAAATTGTAATTCTTTCATCCTCGACTTCCATTTTTCATATTCCGCACGTACAATGAAATAATTATTGCTCGAAAACACCGTGGCAAATTCCACGGTCAAACATAACCCTTTAAATAATTCGCGTTTTAAACCAGCTATTCTGCACGAAAAAACAGCGAATTTGTTAATTTTCTAAATGACAACGCAGCCGACATGTTGATTCCTAATGTAAGAATATTTCGAACGAAACAATGTGTATGCTCGGTCAAGGAATTAATGAAAGTATTAACGTTAAACGTTAAAAGAAAACTACATAATAAAGAATCTGTTCAATTACCGCAAAGTGGACCATGGAACGTATTATTTTTTGGCACGGACGGATTTGCGGTAGAGAGTCTAAAGGCCTTGTATAAAAAATGGTAAGAAATGTTTATTATCAATATGATTTTCAATTCCCTTATCGCTTTATTGTTAACAATTACTATTCGTTTGTTTTTAGCGATACCAAGACTGTGCAACGTTTGGAGGTGGTTACGCTGAATACAGTGAAAGAGAATGCAGTTGTAAAATTCGCGAAAGAAAAAGAACTTGCCATATACTATTGGCCACTTAAGGATGCTATACACCACTTCCACATTGGAGTAGTTGTTTCGTTTGGTTATCTGATTCCATCCAAGATCATAAAATCTTTCCCACTGTAAACAATTTTATAACAATCAGTATATTGTTATGTTAATATATCTTTTATTATCAAGATTGTTGCAGTGGTATGCTGAATGTTCATGGCAGCTTGTTACCAAGATGGAGAGGAGCAGCACCGATTATTTATTCGTTAATGAACAACGATGATCGAACAGGTGTAACGATAATGAGGATACAGCCGAAGAAGTAAACATTATTTTTCTATATGTTATGATTAGACTAAACTTAGAATTATTGTTTTGTAATGAACTGTAATTTCAGGTTTGACATAGGGGAAATAATTGTACAGAAAGAAGTTAATATAGGCGAGCACGAAACGCTACCAGAGTTGCATGCTAAATTAGCAAAACTTGGAGCAGATCTATTAGAAAAGACTTTCGAGAACCTACCAGGAGCATTGCAATCCGCGAAACCCCAAAACGAAACCAATGCGACATATGGTGAATATGTTTCACATCCTTAATTGGTTCTGATAGTTGAGGAAACATATGATAGAAACGATTAATCGCATTGCACTATTTAGCCCCAAAGATAACATCAAAGATAGCTACTGTGAAATGGGATGAAATGTCTGCAACAAATATTTATAATTTACACCGTGCTCTTGTCGGACTGTATCCATTACGTACAAGATTAGGAAATAAGACAGTAAAATTGCATGATATAACGATCACTGATAAATCAATTGCCGAAAGATTGGTAGAACAACCACCAGGTAAATGTATAATATTGTGCATGAATTAAAGTGTTAATTGAATGTTAATTGTATCTTTGCAGGAATGGTAACGTACGATAAAGTAAGTAACAAATTAATTGTAAAGTGTAAAGGAGCAGGTTGCATTTCTGTGAAAAGAGTAGGCGTTGAAGGTAAATCTGTTATGGCCGCGCGTGACTTTAACAACGGTTTTATAATTGGTAAAAGTGTAACGAACATTTCGTTTTCATGATAAATTCATTTTAAAATTCAGTAATGAATCGTACATGAAGAAGTTGTCACACAAGAAACATGAAGGATTTTGTGCTTTATAAATAATGTAACATTTAAATTATGTAATAAATGTAATTTAAGTTTTGAGTGGAATGTATGAAGAACTTATATGATCGTTCCTACAAATATAGAGTTTCATACTCATAATTTGTTTCTTACCTTCGTGTATATATATACGCCCAATGAAACTATATCAAAATCAAGCATAAAAAAAATCAATTGATAATAAATAGTGGAAACTTTATTAACAGAAGACAGAAATTCTAAACCAGATGTAAAAATAAAATTTACAGTATATGTTTGTCAAGAAAACTTTGTTTAATTAGAGGAGAAATTGTATCTATATTCTGTATATTTTACAAAAAACATAATGACATTCACTGTCTTAATTTATTTAAACGTAGAATTATAGCTGCAGACATAAAATTGTTGATATTAAGTCTCAGTTTCAGAGGCCTGAAATAAAAGAAATATTTTTACTATTACAGAGTCTTAGTTTTATTGAGTTAGTTTAGCTTTTAATATGTTCCTAGTAACACAATTTCAGATTCAAAGTTAGAATTAATCCATAAATAAGTTTTAAGCTAATTTGTTACTTTGGCCTGCTTCGAAATTCTATGTAGTGCAGTTGTATTATCCGTCATTTACGAAGAATTGATCCCATTCTCTTATAAAAGTGAGATTAAAATTTTTCGTATTAATAACTAATTGCCTTTCGATATTTCGGTAAACGGAACGGTTGTGTTCGATTATTCAATAAATAAAGACGGCACGGCTCTTTACTGAAAATAATTAGTTAATGTTAGCAACTAGTTATTAATAAGATTGTTCGTTCTACGTTTACAATCATTCAGAGAACTGATGATTTACATTGTATATTTAACGATAAAGTACTTTATATTTTGTCGTTTTCGAATGCTGGGGTGAACCGCAATCGTCTCTAATTCAACTTCTCTTTTATAAATCAACGATAAATTTGCCATTACTCGTTTTGACCAAATAAAAAGTACCGTTATTCAATTGTGCAATTGGATGCAAGTAATAAATTATAGTTAACTTACACTAGGATCGCAGTCTGCACAATGCCACGAATAGCCTCTTCGTTTCGGTGATTTTTTAACTGGCGGATCGAGACAGGTGAAGTGGTAGCACTTTTTACATTCATCACACCTGACATGCAACAAGTAACGATATCAAGATTTCGCAATACGTATGAGAGTGCTACGGCCAATCTCGCAATCGATGGCGGCACACTTTAAATTAAAATAACGATCAACTTCTATCTCATAATTCAGGCTTAACGCAATTTTCCCAAAAATGTTCATTAATAGACTCCGGGACTTTTTATGCAAGATGAAATGTTTGTGCATCAATTACAAGACACAAGACCTAAAAATGAATTTATATGTTTCACTCATAATTGTAATGTAGTGAAAATAATAAATCAACGCTCTTAAAGTCTTCTAATTTTTTCACTGTTTTAAATTGCACCTATTCGTTTCTATCAGAAACTCATAAAATCCGGAGTCTGTTCATTACATATCGTGGTAGAAAAATTGAAGTTGATCGGTTCATTTCTAAAAGATTATTGTGCGCCATCAATTATGAAACTGATTGTATACGCGATACGTTCGTGTTTACTAACATAACGAGATTTTGACTGGTGCCAGGCATATCACAGACATTACAATGGGTTAAAAGGTCTGTATCTTTCCCTCTCTTTCCATTTCCCGTGGACATCCTGTTGCTCGTATTATTAGTAGTTGCATTCGTAGCTGCGACCGGTGCAGGAGTCGGAACTACAGGTGGAACAACAGGTGGTGGCAGTATTTTAGGCGGCGGTGGTGGTGGTGATGTGATTTCAGTGCTGGTCGACGTAGCAACGAACATTTGCGGACTCGACTCGGAGGCTATCTCACCCTCGGGTCTTGGAATCGGCTTGATCTTCTCGACGAAGTAAAATACAAATTAATCATGCGCACGAACATTTTGCACTAACCCAATATACGAGATGGTTCTGGGAACTGGGACGAGGTACTGCTCTTTTTAAAGTAAAAATGGAAAACAAACGATAGTTCCCAGAACCACCCTGTATATTCGACGCGAGACAAAATTTGAAGATCATACTTTTATAGTTATTCTTCTATGAACTTCCGGTTGTCCCTGCCCATCAGGATTCTCCACGTCGAGACTTTTCCTTTTATGTTTCCGTTTCCTTTGTTTCACTCCCGTAATCGGGTCGGGAGTATACCTTTTGTGCTTCTCCCTGATAAAGAAAGACAGTAACGATTTATATATTTTACATTCTCACAAGTGATTAGATTACCAACCTTCTCCTTTTCTTCGCGCTCCTTTGTGATACCGATTCCGTACCGTCCGCTGAAGCTACCATGTATTCAGGAGATCCTTCCCTTGCCGCTATTGGTACATTGTTAATAGGTTGTTGATTGTACACTGGTTCTCCCGACTGAACTGGTGTCGAAGATATAGGCTGTGGTCCTACCGGCTTTATAGTCACCTGTATACCGCGATATCAATATATAAATCACTATCTGCACAGTACCATAATACGAAGACGATTATAATTAGACTGCGGATCTTTATGGTATCTGAAAATTTTCCAAAAATGCTGGAATATAAAATTCGATAGAATATGGTACGATTTTTACTTATTCCAGATCTACAAAGGCTACTACCACTAAAAATAAGATTTTATCTAATTCTACTTTCTTCAGATTTGTCTGCAAAATGAGAAAATTGCATAGACATCCGCAGCCAAATTATAATTTAACGAATAATTACTTTTGGCGTTGTAGGCGTGTCAGGGGCAGTCACGTTCGTTACACTACTAAGGCTACCAGAAGAGTTTTTCGAAGTACTTGGCGTCGTCGGTGTTGCAGGCGCTTGCATTTCCTGCGGCGGCGTAGGCGTCGGCGTTGACGTTAAATTAGAATCGTCCTTGCAGTGTCTCAACTTCCGTGGGGCCGACGTGTCAACGCGTTCTATCTCCGATCCGGACGATTCCTTGTCGCATTCGGAACATTGCCTGTCTCGGGCAAATATAAGAGCTCAATGTAAAAAGCTTGTAGAGCTAAAAATAGTGTAGAAGAATGCGTGTGTACGTACCATCCCATAAGCTTTGTTTTCTTCGGCATACGCGATAGCGGCGGACTAAGACAAGATAAATGGTAATGAAGATGGCACGTGTCGCATTTCGCAAGAAGATGCTGGTTGGTGGACCTTCTGCATATCCCACACTGATGCCTCAACGTCAGTTCACCCTTGTGATTTTGATCTTGCGCTTGACTACTTAACACTCTACCTTCGCGTACACCTTCCACCCCTTTGCCAACCGGCAGAGGAAAGCCTACACCCATTTTCAACGCAGCCGCGGTTGGCACACCTAATCCCGTACCTATAAGAATTTACAATAAACGTCGTGCAACCTGATTCCCCAATGTATAATTCACGTTTTACCTAAAGTTGGCGCTATTCTTGGCTTCGACAAGTCAGCTATCTGCGGCAAAGGTTTCCCATAGCCACTGTTCTGGAGCACCTGATGATACATTTCGATCTTCTCCTTTAACGTTAAATTCACACGGATCTGTTCCTCATTGTCTTTCATCACCTCGTCGTACTTTCTGTCTAGCCTCTGTTGTTCGTTTAATAATTGCGAGTTAACGTCGAGAAGCTCCTGCAACCTTCGCTTCATAGATGTTACTCGTAGATTGCGATCTAGATAGTAACCGATAAATTCCACGCTAAAAGCGGGCGGTATGTGCCATTTTTTTCTAACATCGACTAACGCCACGAGTTGTGCTTCCTGGGCTTCTAACGCGGCCGTGTCTACGCCCATGAGCTCTGCTTTTCGTGCTAGTTGTCGACAAGCAGAGGCTGACGTCGTTAATAATCGAGGCATTTTCTGGGTCGGTACTGAAAATTAAGAGAATATAATATTTGATATATTTGCTGTGTTTCACGCGGACGACGTACCCCATGGCGGTGGCCGGGACGCTTTATGAGCTAAATATTTATGTCTGTGTTTCGCTAATTTCCTTTGAATTCTACGTTGTTCTTCGGTATCTAAGTGATTAGGTTGTTTCAACAGCTGGTGTCGGTACTGAGCTCGTAACTGTAAGGCTAACCAGTTGCGTCTACGTCTACGAACGAGAGTTTTATCGGAATGAAGTTTGCAATGTGCATAAAAAGGATCAGCCTGGTCAACTTCTTCGCTATGAGCTTCCGACAGCAGACCTTCTCTTTGCGCACTATGGAATATAGTATTGTTAGTCACCCGGCGAATTAATTGAAATCGTGTATAGCGACTCGTCGTACCATGTAACATGAAAATACGTATGACACATTCCTGCGTCGCATTCTATGCATACTCCAGTACGAGCATAACGCGCATCCTCGCATAATGAACACTGTTTCGCTCCCCATTTGCTATAAGCCATCTCGAAGAGCGTTACGCTTGATAAACGATCGACCTGGCGTAATTACAACACACATATAAGCATGAATATTGTAAGACACCGTTGTTTTATGTATAACAGAAATAAAAACCTTCCATACTTCTCCAAAAGCAACACCAGGTACATAAAGTGCACATACTAAATGGACCCATTTGCCTACATCAGTCTCTTTGAAAATTCCACCTTTGTTTGGACAAAGTTCGCAGGGAGGATCCTCGATGCCTGCGCTACAAGCTTCGCAGAACCATGGTGCCGATTGGCATAAAGAATCAGTACTTGAAAAACTTTCTACATCGGACACACCGTAACATCCTGGAACAGATTGTGTGCCATGTCATGAGCGCTCTCGATTGAATAAAAGGTTGTAATGTTGTAATTCATTATAAGAAGGTGGTCTCGTTTCTTTTTCGGTAGTCAAAAGCACTAGATTAGAGATCAATCTGAGCCACAGTCGCCCTCAAAAGTCCTATTTTCACGTTACCAAGACGTAATCTGCATTATTCGAATGTAAACGTACAAATTGAACTTCCGAGAGCGATTGCAGCCTAGATTAATCTTCGATCTAGCGTTTTTTGACTACTAAAAACAATTCTGGAAACGAGTCCACCCTTTAATCCGCATCCTTACCTTCATGTACACTGACACCGCATCCGTCGCATTCAACAATTTCATTAATATCGTCACTCCTATCTCCTAAGCAACCACAGCAAATTAACATTTTGTTTAATTTGTCTTCTAAAGGTCCACCCTTCATCGCTTGCTGGCGAGCTTGCTCGATAACATCTCCCACTGTCAAGTTTGGATTCTCTTTCCTATTGAGCAGCGGATCCTCCAAAGAATCATCGGACTCCTCGGATGCATCTTCATCCTCTTTGATATAAAACAGTCTATTAATTTCAGGACTGTATTAGACACAACATTATAGTACCTTTTCCAATATCATTAGAGTCTTCGGAATCATCGTCGGATTCCTCACAGTGATCCTCGATCCTGAAGTCACTGTCATCAGAACTATCTCCTAAATCAAACTCGAGCAACGGTGCTGTTCCTATCGGCTTGACTCTCCTCTTCTTTGGATCTCTCTCGACTGAAAAAATAATGCAAATTAGAGTTTGTTGATTCGTGAATTACGATAACGATTGTGATGATACTGTATCATAATAATAATTCAAAATAATCAAAAGATTCTCGAATATGCAATGCACACGCTCGAACGAGCGCATATCCAGTAGAATATACAACAATCTAATGCTAGGTTATGTAAGTGTTTCATTTACAATAAATACATACAGAAGCTTGTCATATTAGCCTTGTGCTGACAGTTTTATTTAATTTCGATTAGGTTATTCTCTACTGTTCGAACAGCTTCCACCTGATTCTTTTTTCCGTCAGCAGTTCTGACACTTCGTGTATGTACTATATAGATTTTGAATGTCTCCCACTACTCTTTGAAGTCAACGAGTCGTTGCTTCATAAAATACTGACATACGCGTAAGATACGATGCCGGCTACACGAATTAGGTTAATTTTACATATCCTGTATTTATCGGATTTTTACACGCGTTAATTAAAAGGTTCGTCGACCGGTCGTGCAGTTTTTCAATTAATCCGGTTGAGAGCCGAATTATTACGGATTGTTTACCGATTAATTATGCACACGCTCGAGACGCACGACATTGCGATAAGAATTTTATATTTTTTAATATAATGTTAATGAGTCGTCGCGTTCTCTTTCTCTTGCGAAATCTAACGCGTGACAGGAATATCCTTATTTCATATTTTACGATTTCATTTTATAGTAGCAGCAGTTTATTTACCTTCGGAAACAAAATTTAAATGTTTAACGTTATACTTGAATATCTATATTGTACATGCGAGAGATAAACGTAGCGTTAATTCAGAATGAAATATGTCTGACTTACTCATTGTTTTGTATAAAAATCCTACATCATCGTCCTGAGACATTTTTCACACGTACATAAAGATTTTCTTTATATTTAGTTCACAACATAAAATCCTCTCTTCGATGCTCCTTTAAATATATTACAATTGAGATTAAGACGGATTCTTCTGTACACGTGTGAACGAGGCGGTATGCACACAATGTTCTTTTTGTACAAATATTTATGAAACTCTAGTTATTCAAATTGATTAATTACAGAGAGTAAATAGAATAAACTTCCTTCGCTGGTACATGTTATCCTTCTGACGCCGTCGTGTTTCTACTCGAATCAGTAACATTACGCCATATTGAATTTCTCAAAATCCTTTCGCGGGAAGTACAATCGGTATTTAAATATTTAAGGAATTATATATTGCGCTTTGTGGGAGCTGGATGAAGTAGTATTTTAAATGGTAAATCGTAAAAAATCCTATTTATTTTAATTCGGAAAAGAAATAGGTAGATGAGGGAAGAAATTCGGACCGAAGATTAAGCGGGTGCAATTACAATATTATATTAGATTATAACGTAGGCAGAATTAACTAAGTTAGGTAGGCATTATGTATTATTTTTCTGAAATATGCCATTAATTCATTTTTAGCAATTAATCCTGAAGGATTTCCGGGATAAAAGCATATTATTGGTGCATTACCTCTTTAAGCTAACGGCTACCTGTGTACCAAATTTTAGCTTTCTATGCTTCTATGTTTCGAGATTTTTTTACCGTTACAGAAGACAGAGAAATATAAGTAATTTCGTTTTAGCAATTAATCCTGAAGAATTATAGTATAGTATAATTTACAAATTATTTGGAAAAATACAGTAAAGGAAGTTACGAGTATAGTCAATTTTGCCATTCGATGCTGTACCAAAAGATTTCAGTTCAAATCGCGGTAATTTAGTGGTCATTTGAAAATGACAACTAGCTCAAGCTAGAATGATCAAACAACCGTGCAATTTGATAAAAATAATTCCGAGCCTGTTTTAATTACATCAGAATGCATTTTGTCATCACTTTTGGCTTTCTGGTTTCAACAAAATCTTACGAGAACGTCGAAAACGACAAAAGCACGGCGTCCAAGAAGAAGGTTACAAAGAAGCGACGGTTTGAGGAAGAAATAAATACCACGGAAGTTGTGTCACATGTTATAAACACTGGTGGGATATTAACAGAAACACATGTCGAATACGAACTGTTACCGGGCTACACTTTTAAGTTCGATTGCCGCTGTTGGAAGACTGCAACGAAGGTAATCTGACGAATTTATGGTATTCATTTAGATAAGACAATTAAAGAAATCATTATGCAGATATACACAGAAAATGGTGATTGGTGTTTGAGGCCTATGCCATGTCCTATTAAAGATAATAATTATGTTTGGGTTATATTTTCCGTCCATCACGAGGTTCATTTAAACGAAACGCAATTACGAAAATTGTTTAATCACGTCATTACTTACCAAATCTTTCCGGGAAGAAAAAATTTTTCTGAAAGGTTTGTTACAAGTGACAATAAACAGTACACTTCTTTATATTCTTAGCATTTTTATTTATTTGTCAGTAATTTTTCGTACAATTATTTCGTAAATATATGTATATACATTAAAAAATATATAGGGCGAAAAAAGACAAAGTGAAACAACTTTATACAGATCCTGAAGCAATTAATATTCAAAGTAATGACTTTCTGGAATTATATGTTTCTGAATGGAAGGATAACATCAGATCCAAACCAGAACCAACAGTAGTCAAACATGAAACTGATGAATTCAGCATCACATCATACCTTGATGTAATACCAGGTCTAGTCTTATATTTAAACAGTCATTGGTTTATTAAAAAATACATATAATCGTTCACTGTTATGTCAATGTTATTAGACAGCAGACATCAATATAAATTTTGGAAAATGATAAGAAAAGACAGGTTTCCCTCTGAACGTTTGGAGATCGAATTAGCTCCTGCTGACATGCCTCTAAAAACCAAAAAGTCAAAGCACACAAAGAAACAAGAGTCGATTGTACAAAAGTTGTCTCTATCTGCAGGAAATCTGTTCTCCGGTAATCAAGATATTCGATATTGCAACGATTAGATTGCAGTAAAAGATGTTTGTACTATAACAAAGTACTTCTGCTTATTACAATCAATGCAGAACATTTTTATTTTGCATAAAGACTAAGAAACTCGATTTCAGACATGGGTACGATCAGTTGTTGGACCGGAAAGTTGCAGATATCAAGCATGTCATCTACCTTTATCTACACGCAATGTGATAACATTTTATCAAACAATAAATTACGAAGAGCATTGAATAATATATCCATCAAGTTGGAACAAATGTCCAATTTTCCTGATGACATAGTCATCCAGAATGGTTTTAGTTATCTTTACGTGAAGGCTGATTTCATCGGTAGAACAATCGTCACACCATACTATGCTATTACTAAAACAATATATTTTGAGTTCATGCAATCCTTTATGAGCGAAGAGTTCCAAGCAGAGGAACTAATCAGCTTTCTTGGGACAAAGCTTCTTATATTTCAAGTAATAATTACATTCAGGGTAGAGGTACTATATCAGAGGTTCTATATCAGAGCTATATAAATTAGGTAATAGGCGTGAGAAGTAGAAATACAGGCGAGTCTCTAATTTCAATACCAAAAATGCAATCGAAGGAACAAGCATCTATGCTTGAAAAAGAAGCTGTGTTGCTTGGCTTTGCATCATTCGATCTATCTGATCTTTTGAGAGGATTATGGGAAGTCAGATTAACAGGAAGTTTGCGTCAGCCGACTAATACGAATGATTGCAGCGGCGAAGATTCTCTAAACAGTTCTCCCTTCACCTATGACATTCTGACAATGTGTGGAACTGCTCTAAAGATCAAAGTCCGTTCAGCATATGATCTAAGGATGATTCACCACATGGTTCTTGAACGTATTCGTTCGTTTAATAGAATCATTTTGATATTGGAGGACTACCCATTAGCCGATAGCATCCTTGCAGATGTGTTTTCTCATAATTGTACATTGTTCTCTAACATTGAGGCTAGCGAGGATAACGATGTAAAAGTAATATGATCCAATTATTTAAGAAACACAGTTAATAAATGAATTTCTGATGCAGGTAGAAGAAACGTCCAAAGATATTTTAACTGGTTTCTCGATTGATTCTTGCGACAGACATTACATTTTCCTCGAGGGTTTAGCCAAGGGCTATTTATTGAAAGTTTGGGAAAGAGTAGTCAAGTTGGAAAGCAAGAATGTATTTTATGATAGCAGTGCTGTATTTCTCGTAAGACTTTATAAAGATTTCATATGCATAGGCGGTGTTCTGAAACTGAAACTAAGGTAAACAGAGTGTTAACAAACATTATGCTAGCGTGAGAATGATTTTTATACTTTATAATTCTCAATAGTGAGCCTTTGGAGGTGCAATTACAACAATGCAGTATGTACATTGGTAAAACAAGAACGACTCACCAAGCTCGTCTATTAAGAACAGTAGGATTAATGAAATTGACGTCAACTATGACAGCTCTGGCTCGAACAGGTTTGTTCCCAGAGGCAAGTGCTGTGAAAGCTATCCACGAGGATGTTAAGAAACATTATTTATAAATAGGAAAACCCGAGTTGAAGATCATACATTATTATCGGAGATCGTTGACATAATAACGGGAAATCAGTAAATTTTCGGTAGATTTCTATTGTTTTGAGTGAGCCGTATTGATGGTTATGTGACAACGATCGTGTGTATCACGATTGTAAATGAAGCATATTTATAAACGAATAAAACCATTATTATAATAGAACATTGTGAAATTCGTAAATATTATTTACAATGTTAGAACAGTGAGAATAACGATCGAAAGCATGTAAATGTTTTTGTGTGCTTACAAAACGGAGTTTGCGCTTCGGAGTCGGGAATGGAACTGATCGCAACATTGTTACTGTTGGCATTATGTATTTAACGCTAAGCCTACTGACGTGTAAAAATGTAAATATGAATATAAAAATATTCATAAGTTAGATAAAGATACGCAATTTCACTAACAAAATCAAAGAAATATTATAATATTATAAATATTTCACTAACAATCTCATGAACACAGTTAAAACAGACAACACAACCGATAAACACAAACCGCCTCCGATAATACTACACATAGACACAAACAAACAGACAGTTAACCTACTCAAACCACTCATGAACGATTTCTACATAAAAAGAATCAGTAACAATAAACAAATATTACAAAAAACCACAATCAACACATACAAAATAGCTTACGAGACACTGAAAAACAACAACATACAATATTTCACATACACACCAAAATTAGAAAAACACATAACAGTGATGTTAAAAAATCTGGAAGGCCATTTCGGCACAGACGAAGTCTTGGAAGCACTGTGCGCCAAAAATATCGAAGATCTGAACTTCTCTTTTCTCTCTTCTCTGAACTTCTTCTCGTCTTTTCTCGTCTGTAAAAAGCTTTAGTACAAAAAGATCGTCTAATGAACAACGCGTTTTGCCCATGTTTGTGGTACAGCTTTCTTCAAATAGTAACATTAACAATTTAAAACAGATAAAAACTGTTCTTTTTAATGCAGTGAAGTGGGAAAGAATTATAAAGAGAGACCGCATCCAATGCAAGCGATGCCAGAGGATTGGACATGTTGCATTTAATTGCAACCTACAATATCGTTGCGTTAAATGTAACATCCCGCATAATCCAGGCGAATGTCCGCGCTCCACTGAAATGACTGACGACGAAAACTTGACTGGTCCTTACTGTATAAATTGTAGATGTCATGGGCATCCAGCTTCTCAAAGAAAACAAACAGGAAATAGAAGAAAAAAGAGCCGCGATGAAAACGAAAGATAGAAAAAAATAATCAAGCTATAAATAGATACACGAAACCCGGGATTTCCTTTAGCTCATTATTAAAAAACACCACCAAAATTCAAACGAAACTCATTCCCGAATCACAGAAAACTGACGATACGAACAGCACAGACCATAGCCCACTTTTAGAACAAATAAAGAAAAGAATAGAGTCCACAGTCAAAAACCAAATGTCCCAAATAATAGAACAGATAGAATCTAATAGCAACAAAGTCAATTTAATCTCTGGATCTCTTGACCTCAACTTTTTTAACATTCAATACCAACTCGAATAACAACACTTGCACTAATAATACAAACAAAATTCGATTGTGCAAACTAAACATAATAGAAATAAATGTTAATTCACTGATATCTTATGAAAGGAGGGCATCGCTCGCAGAATATTTATCGATTCACGATCCGGATGTGGTCTTTCTTTGTGA
>CM052328.1:2765856-2794789 GCA_028455615.1 Lasioglossum zephyrum
TCGAAATGATCTCTATTAAACGAGTTATGTTTGTTGCAGGATTTATTGCTCGGAGGAGTTCTCGAGAGCCTCTACAGGTGATCAAAGAAGTTCGGACGACACTCGAAACTGAATATTTCGTCTCGCGAAATGGATGAACGAGGAAAGGTCTGCGCGACCCACATAAGTGCGCGCCGGAATAAGTAGTATATGTTATTCAACTCGTTTTTCATCGTCTGGAAACCGGGAAGCACTGACCGGCATAGCAACCGCAGCCTAGTCAGATTTATTTCTGGTCGCTTCTACACGGAAACCGTACATGTGGCCACGGCCGATAAAGGGGTTCAAAGAACTCTCTTTCACCCTTTCGTTTCGTGACCGCTCCCCTCCTTCGCTTCTTCCGTGAACTTGCCATTAATAGGGATTTCATTTAGAACCGCGGCTTTCCATCGGATTATAGTTCTTTTATGCGTCTCAACGACCGAGCGACATCTCCCCTCGAGATCTTTGCACCCGAAACTGGACGGATCTTGACAAGCTTCGTGGTCGAGAGGAAATAGAAAGGTAAATCGTATTCCGGGTTGTACAGTCGCTCACAGTAATATTCGTACAACGTTCTCCACGTTAGGCCATACGACTTGGAATTTTTTTCCCGAGAAGTTCGAACAATTGCGTGAGCAAGAAATATTGGAAGCTCAAGGGATGATTCCCGACGGAGCCGCGGAGAACATTTTCGCAGAGATGCTTTGAATCACGTCAGAAATCATCCCGTCCGAGGAAGTATGTACATTTTTTCTGTTGCGCTGACAGCGAGAACGTAATCGTCTTTTTCAGTGTGCGAATATCATCGTAGCCGTGGATGTTCACTAGTGTTAATTACACTAATTTAGTAACTCCATTAGAATATTCGATCCCCGTGCCCAGGGGGATCCGCGACTTAAGCTCGCACTTAATCAATTGGCTCTATGCGCGTATTAGCTGTTACGTGGGACGTGGTTGACAGCTAAAGCTATGCCAAAGCGGGGCTGGCTTCGCGCTTCCTAGTTAGGGGTGCACGCATTTCCACGCGTTTCGCTGCGCTGGCTCGTGATTTGCATTGCAAACCCGCCCTAGTATCCGTTGTAACACACGTGTCTTCGTTATCGGCACGAGAAACTTGCCCTACTCGAATCCAAATGCAACTGTTGCAACGAGACCACCGTCACACCTCTTCGGATTCGCTCGGATATTAACATTTCTCACTTCTTATTGCGATGGGTTTCATATTTTCGTACATCTTTCCTCGTGAAAGGTTCTGTCAGAGCATTCCCGACATTTTTCCGAGTAAAACGATACCCTACACGGTACACCTTTCAATCGTATTCACATCCGTTCGGATAGTCGAGGCTCCATTAAATTGTGGATTACACGAATCAAAGTGTATCGTGTGGGTACTCGTTTTACTCGGGAAAATGTCAGGAATGCAACGATCCAACTTTCACAAACGGAACTGCTACGTCTCTCTCGCACACACACACACACACGCCGAGAAATAGCAGCACACCGATATAACTCCAAAGTGAAAATCGGAGTTTAAACAGCCGGCGCGAGTTTCTGTTGGCGTGAACACAATTTCTAGCGTTTCTTGGACCCCCTCCGCATATCACCATCAATCCGCCATAGTATGGTCACCGTACTTGTTCCGGACAGTTAAAGTGTTTGGGATACTTACGAGAACGTCGCGTCGCGGATCCGTTGTCCGCGTAGGATCGCGAATGGAGACAAATCCACGGTGTTTTCGGACACAGTTCGCGAATAGGCGCATACTAACCTTGTCCATAAGCTGCCGGACTATTCCGTTCCACTCGCCGGTCTCGTAATCGTAAACGCCGTACTTGCCATCCGGCACGAGCTCGATCCTGTACGCGAAGCCCACCATGTGAGCTATCTCCTTGAGTAGGTCGATGCAGAAGCCCTCGTAACGTGCATTCCCGCTGAAATTCCCTCTGCTCTTCAGCATTACGTACGGCTGCTCCTACGGGGACCATAAAAAGGAACTACTACCTCTCGTCTTCTTCCTCTTCTTCTTCTTCTTCTTCTTCCCTCTATCTCTCTATTTCTTTCTACCTTCGATCCCTTTCTACGTGTCCTTTTATTTCCGGTTAACACACGGTGGTCCAGAGAGCGGCCGTGGCCAAAATCAAACCTCTGAATTTCCATCTGAAAAACCTGATCTTTTCCCACCCATCTTTGGAACCTTGTCAAAACCCTTCGGGAACCCTTCAGATTTTTCCCTTCGCCCGTCCTCGTCTAGTACGCTCACTGTGTAGTATGTCCTTTCGCTGTCTTTTGGTTGTTGTCCTTTACAGAGGATCTTCCATAAAGGTGGTGATATTTCAAATTTTCTGCTATCTTTTATTTGCGACGATCAGAGTTGTCACTCGGTTAGTAATAGACTGCGGATCTGCATGTAGTTGTAGCAAAACGAGAGAAATAACATTCTATTTAATTTCTACTTGTTGCAATCGATGCGGACAGGTTTCATTTTGCATAAAGATCTAATAAATCTAGTATAATTGTGGAGTTGTAAAAAATTGTAGAGTTCTCATGAATTGTAGGATTTTAAAAGACTGTAAAAGTGTTGAAGGATAATAGATTCGATTTTTGGCCACGCTTAAAATGGGCGCTTTCTAGACCACCATGCCTCTTCCGAGAATCACCCCTTCTTTCACGGCTCTCCCACTCATTTCCTCACAATTTCTACACTACCCACTCTCTTTCCCCACATTCTCCTTCTCATTAACCTTTTTATAGTGCTCGAGATTATTTTTTTATTAGAAAAGAATACTCTAAGGTCCATCGTCTGCACCCTCTATTTCCCCTCGACCATCTTCAATTTTTTTCTTAGGATTTATCTTATGCATTTTATCGTACACTGCTTTTCTCTTCCTAGATTTTCTTTTATCTTCAACTACTTCGGAGCTCCGCCACGCCCACACACCTACTAGATTAGATCCTCGATTGTTCTGTTTCTCTGGAATTATATTCGCTATAGTAACTACCCCTGGCAGAGAGTACAATTGTACAGAAACATTTTGATCAGATGGAAAATCGCGAGTGTTCGACAACACTAATTAAATTCATTTACCTAATGCCAATAAATGTTTTCTACATTGAAAGTCGACTTAGGATAAATTGATCCGATACTACGAATTTTTCTGCTAAAATTGTCTACCTCGGGAGGGAAATATTTATTAACTGGAGCAGAGTAATTTATTATCTCTGACTCGATTATTTTGATAAATCTTAAAAATTTTTGTCATAAATTCGCATAAAATTCGCAGTGTACAGACACTGTTAATTACGAAGATTTATCTGTTTTCGTGAAAATGTAGAACACTAGAGTAGGTAGAATAATAATATTTTGTTTCCATTTATCATTGTCATAAATTCGCAGTGCATAGACACTGTTAATTAAATGATTTCTATGTTTGAACGGGAATTTCGTCGGTGGTGGAGCGCGCTATTATTCTCCCGCAAAACTCGAATTTTGGCCCCGATTTTCTTGGCTCTTGTTCGCCAGAGCAACTCGCGGCAGACAAATGGATGCACCCCCTCGTGTATCGTCTCGCGATCATGCGAGTCGATCGTTCTCCCCAGTTGCATTGACCGTGCACTGACGGATTGCAGAACAACGGAACGCGCTTTTGCTCTTAACCCCGTCTGCCAAGCAAGATTTCCTGAGAGATCTCTACGGAACGCTGTTTCCTCCAAAATTCCGAGGGTTTCTTCGCTACCCCTGTGAACCTCACACGTGTGTGCGTCGTAGTACATCTCAGCCATTGTTTGCATTGCAAATTTATTATCTCTATAACGTAGGTAAAGTAAACATTTTCCGAATCAATCGCGTTTGAAACTGTATTCTTGTAATAATCTTAGCAAATTGTAAATAATTGTTTAATCATTCATTGTTTGCATTGCAAAATTTATTATCTCTATCACGTAGGTAAAGTAAACATTTTCCGAATCAATCTCGTTTGAAAGTGTATTCCTGTAACAATCTTAGCAAATTGTAAATAATTGTTTAATCATTCATTGTTTGCATTGCAAAATTTATTATCCTTATCACGTAGGTAAAGTAAACATTTTCCGAATCAATCTCGTTTGAAACTGTATTCTTGTAACAATCTTAGCAAATTGTAAGTAAATGTTTAATCATTTATTCTATAATTTTGCAGATCCGAATTGCATTCACAGTTGATTAAACATATTTTAGCACTATTAAGTATTGAGTTGTAAATAATTTGACACGGTTTGATTATCAATTCCGTCAATTTTTCAGATCCGAATTAAGCACGCAGTTTATCAAAAGTCCGACAATGTAACTTGGTGAAGCAGTCATCGACAAAAACGAAATATTTATTTGATGCGGTAATAAAAACTTCGCAAAAGTATCTGGACTACAAGGCATTTGTTGGTAACACCAGGGATGAGAAAGTACAGCGTAGTCTAAAAGCTCGGGCGAGGTTGTAGAAACATAGCAAGCTCGAAAAACGAAAAACAAATTGTTATTTATCCACTCTTTCACTCTCATCCCGCGGGCTGTTTTTATCGCACGACATTGATAAACGTAGTCCTCTCGGCATCGATAAAAATAGTGCAGCCCGATAAAACGATTAAATTTATTGCGTGATTCCTGCGGTGTCGGAGAGACACGGTGTCGCAATGTCCGTTCAACAATTGTTTAAACGACTAAACATGATTTAAATGATGAATATTTATCGGAGTAACGGAACACAATTATTCGGAGACGTGATTAAGCATTTATTCAAATATAACGCTAGACCATTAAAATTTCTATCGAAACACTGATCTGTCGAACCTGTTTTTCTGCATTTATTTAGGAAAAGTCTGAAACGTCGATTCCGCTAGAACCGGTTGTAGGGCAAGGGAGAAAAAGGAATTTGCGAGGACAATCTATCGCGAAATTTCAATCGACTTCTATCGATGATTACTACGAGCTATGCGAGACTACGAACGAAGAGGTAGGGGAGGGTGAGTGTGCCTCGTACTCGATGGTGCTCGATGCAGATTACCGGTAAATGGATTACCGTTCGATAGACTATTACAAGCGAATACTCCCTCGGGATATGGTAACCGGAACTGTGTGTAACTGCGCCTACACAGGAACAACTGCAAGAATGCGGAGGGATGCGAAATATCTGCGAAATTCTGCGTGATCTACCGGATAGCTCTTATTTTCTTTTATTTGGCCATCGACTATGCATCCTACGGGGCTTGCACTCAGCTACACGGGCGGCCATTATGTGTACGTTCTGTTATTCGAACAATTGTTACTTGGCACTCGATAAGTGAACGTTCGATAAAGTGACCACTCAATAAGTGGACGTCCTGTTGTCTGAACGTTGTATTACGTGAACTATTGTTACGTTGATGTTCGATTATGCGACTTATCCGGATGTTGTATTATGTGAACACTCGATAAGTGAGTGTTCAATAATATGACCATTCGATAAGTGAACGCCCTGTTGTTTGAACGTTGTATTGTGTGAACTATTGTTACGTTAATGTTCGATTATGCGACTTATCCGGACGTTGTATTATATGAACACTCGATAAGTGAGTGTTCAATAATGTGACCATTCGATAAGTGAACGTCCGGTTGTTTGAACGTTAGATTATGTGAACCATTGTTACGTTAATGTACGATTATGCGACTTATCCGGGCGTTGTATTATGTGAACATTCGATAAGTGAGCGTTCAATGATGTGACCACTCATTAAGAGAACGTCGCTGTCATATGAACAATGGGTTCTCATTGTTCTTCGATCTCTAATAATTAACATACGTTATTTATGCTCGTAAAATATGCACGACGTATTATTTTATTATTTTATGCGTTCATGATCTGTGCCTGCTTTTTACAGCATTTCATTTAAGCGAAACAACTATGCACAAAAAGCACAAGGGGCCAAATTGATTAATCGTACGTTCACGTGAGCGTCAGCATATTTTAAGCAAGGTGAGACTCGAACGATTCCAAGCTGTTTTATCATTGGTACAATTATCGAACCAGACGAGAACGTCAAAGCTGCAAATTCAACATCACAATTAAATTCCTGGAGATCGTACCCAGTGGTTGCAAGCAATTATTATTGTTTATTTAGCTCCTTTCTTTCTCTTCCATAAAGATTCGCAATCTAGCACATATTTATTTAAACATTGAACACTTATGAAGAGAACAATTGTCTGGCAGAGTAGTAACTCTGTCAATCTAGTAGATTGAGACGTAGTGGCGAATCTAACGGTAAGCGGACTAAGCGGCCGCGTGGGTCCCCGGGATACCATAGGGCCCGGAATTTTAAATAAACATAATTTTTCATTACTTTTCTTTCGTGTTAATAAGGTTATGAGAGTTTTCTTGCACCTTCTATTTTAACTTGAGCTCGAGGGCCCTAAAATTTTTACCGCCTCGGGTCTCCAATTGACTTGAGTCGCCACTGCCACGACGCTATTCCCCCACGTTTTCGCCCGGTCACGTGACACGTTACGTATCTGTTGCCCGTGCGTCAGAACGTCACGTAACGCAGAAGAAGGGACAACTTTCTCCCTTGATCTGGTGATAAATCGCAACGATTACGTCCGCGAAAGGGTCCTGCAAGTCAGCGAATGTGGAAAGTTTCATGACTGGTAGAACTATCCACCACAGTCATACTTTCGGCAGATTGGCGGTTCAAACACCATTGTAGAAGGTATATACGTGTATGTGAAGGTGCTGCTAATTGGCGATTGTAGTTTCTCATTTGTAGTTTGCTGAATAACTAGAGTTAGGGGCTGGGCCTCTTTGCTCGAGGAGTATCGTTCGATTCTACACGTTCGATTTCCACTCGAAACTCGAGTTAAACAGGTGAAGCGTGGACGAAACGAGACACGTCGCTCTCTCGGTGTCCTCGGTAGCATGATCGCACTTTCCTTCTGGAAACTATACTGGGAAACTTGATCGTTTGATTGCGGACCAAACGTCCTAACCGATTGTCTTACCACAATGGCCACCCGTACGTCCGCCATTCTGATCTAACCTTAGTTCAATGTTCTTCGTCTAGGATAGTTATATATTCCTCTGTTCGTTTATACATTACGTTTTTTAATGTTAATCATTAATTATTTATTCTATCCTCCTCGTGTTCACAATCAAACGGCTCAAGCGTGTAAAACCATCGTGCACAGGTGTGTGTGTGTTAAAGTATCTATTCTATCTATCCTCCTCAATTCCTCGGTTAATCCTAATCGTAAGAGTGCTTCGTACATTGGTGTCTGTTAAATGTCTAGCTTAACATAAGGTGCGTTCGTGTAGACATCGTGTGGAGAAAAACAACTGTACATTAAATACACACTATGCATACGTGTACATAGATCGTGGAATGAAGATTAACAGAGAAGAGTGTGTGAGATCCGAGTGTCTAGCTTAACATAAGGTGCGTTCGTGTAGAGAATGTCTGAAAAATGTTGTCCTTCAACGTGGTTATTCCGGAGGTAATTTCAAGAAAGTTTCTCCTTTGCGAAAATCTTCTATGACGCTTCGTTCACGAGTTATTCGGGTAAAATGCGGGCCAATCGTAGCGCGGCTACCGGGTCCGCCTACTAGCGTTGCAGCCAGTGTAATTTCGTTGATAACTCGCGAACGAAGCGTCGTAGAAGATTTTCTTATAAGGAAAAGTTTCTTTAAACCACCTGGTGAATCGGCCAGTCGAGATCAAAGATTTTTCGGAGTGGAATGAAAGTTGATCTAGAAAAATAGTGATTTAGAAAGTGTCTAGAAGAGATGGTAAGAATGTTATTACCTAGGGGAGACAATATACGATGTGTGTACTGTGTGACAGCGAGAGGTTGGAGTGAAGATACGATGAAAGAAATTAAACAAACCAAATCATACATGTCGCATGAGTTCTCTGACGATGCCGTTCCATTCCCCGGTTTCCGGGTCTTTCGCGCCGTACTTCCTGTCCGGTACCAGCTCCAACCGGTACGAGAATCCGACTTCCCTCGCCACCGCTTCCAGCAGGTCCACGCAAAAACCGTAAAACCGCGCGTTCCCCGTGTAGTTTTTTTCGTAGTGCATCATCACGTACGGAGTTTCCTGCGAAGGGGCGGGGGAGGGCAGAAGTTTATCCGCAACGTTGTACAAATATTCCACGGGACCCATGCAAACAACGGAACAGCGCTGTCAGATCGGGACGATACACGAGGCCGGCTGGCCTGCCATGCGAACGCTGGGTCGCCGGTGACCCGCGCGAAAACGCTTCCTTGCCGGAGCAAAATCGTAGTGAAACCGAATTCTAACCCGGGGTCGTACGCATTTCTCATTTCAGAATATTGAACAAAAATCATGGCGAATATTTTTGCGTTTGCAAAATCAGAACCAGCTGTGTTTAAACAACAACGAGAGACAAGTCCAGTTCGTAGACAGTGCAGGTTGGTCAATCGTTCTGGATTTACATGCACAATACTGTCTCGATATAACCGTAACCATTTTGTTTTCGTAATTATCTTTCTGTCGAACTTTCACGACGTATTCCTGACACTATTCCGAGTCAAATGATACCGAACACGGTACTGTTCGGAATCGTATTCACTCGTTTAATCGACGATTGAATGGAACCTTCGCTATCCGAACCACACGTATCGAAATTATCACCCGACGAACGTCCGCATCGCACATAAACAATCTAGAATCTCTAGTCCAATCAATGAATGCTTAAAAGGGGGTGTAGAGGGAAATGGAAGCAATACAATTTTTGACTTTGGGACTTTGTTCGGACTACTTAGGAGGTAAACGTACTAAAAGTCCCCACTCCTAGGAGGTGAGCGGGGTGCTGGGAGACACGTAGAAGATCTCTTCAAGGGTATTCACTATTTTCAAAATTTCTACAACCCAAATCAAACTCCCTGGTTTGCTCAAAATTTTGATGTCCACATTAAAAGGGGTTTTATAACTACAGTAAACCGTATCAAGGCCAATCATTACAATCTCGCTGCCTCTCTGTATCGAATAAACATTGTCAGTGATCCTAGTTGTAAGTATGGTTATAGCTCCGAGGACTTAGATCATGTTTTATGGCAGTGTCGTCTTTATGATTCTCAAAGAATTAAATTAGTCAATAAGTTGCGTAAAATTAAGTTTTTTCTACCATTAAAAGCGGACATTTTCTTTGCTAAACCTAATGTTAAAGCCTGTGAATATATTTTTCAGTTTTTATGCGACTGCAATCTCCAAATCTAGAGATTATTAATTCTTTCATTGTACACTAACTGTAAGACTAATGTTTAAAAAATATACTGTTAAAGCCGAAATAAACCTATAATAGGTTTCAGTGGCTCAATAAAAATAAAGTATTTAACCCTTCCGCATGATTTTTTTGCTTCGGATGAAAAAATTGAAGGATGGTCAGTTTAAATTCTGTTTTATTTAAGAGACAAATATTTAAAAAAAATTCAAATGACAAAAAAAAAACATAATTTCGAACAGTAAGAAAATACATTCTTAGTTTACTGTATAACAGATTTGTTAACTGTATCAGATATGGTACACTATAAAGCGAAGAGTTAACGTTGCACAGGTTACTTCGGATAACAGAGGTTCGACCAAATCGTCGATTACAAATGTAAAACTGGTTCGAACAGCGAGTCGTGTTTGGTATCATATTAATCGCAGAAACGTCATGTATGTGTGCCAGTGTAGATGTAACAATACAAATCTATAATTCTCATCCGCTTCTTTTCTACGTTTCAGGACGGCGTTCGACTGAAGAATATCAGTACATACATCGAGGCATTACTATGCTCGGATGGACACGTAAAATTGGAAATTGTTTCGATCGATCCTGCAGAAAAGATGTTCTACGGAACGAGACAGTAACGTGTTCCTGTAACGTTCAAGTTTTATGCCTCCGCAGCTTCGATTTCCGGACGGAATGGCGCGTTAGCATAACGGATACCGGACATAAAGTACGAGATTCGGGACAGTCTCGGCGTTTATTACTGGCCCGTAAATATTTCTAGCTCCCGACGCGACGTTGCGTCGCGGATGTCTGATATCGCTGGGATCCTTGATCTCAGACCTCGCGACAGCACATTAGGTCTCTGACGAAACCGTTCGCAGAAACTGCGGATTCGATATGGCCCTCGAACACGTTGCCGATCACGCCGCTGCCTTGTCGCTGTTTCAGAGTTCGTTAAATTCTTCCCCGCCGGTGCCTCGTTCTCGCGTGCTATCGTTAAAGGCGGCCGGCCGGGCGGACCCGATCATGCGTGCGAATTGCGGGAAAAAGCTGCGTCCACACCGAACCACCGTGTACTGTGAACGCAGCTTAACACGTTCGCTGACAGCAATTTATTAAAATATTCTCACAAATGCAAAGATTCTCCTGAACGAAATATCGAAACAATTTAGCAGAATTAGTTTGATTTAATTCCTTTAGTCAGCGAGCACATTCCAAAAATTCAAGTTTCAATCCTGGGAGATCAGTGATTGAAAAGTTCTGAGTGTTTAACCATTGTTCAGTTAACCATACAAGTGTATAGCTCAAGTGTAAACACTCGTAACTTTTAAGCCACTGACCTCCTAGAATTGAAATTCTGATCATAGTCTACAGGATTGCACGAGAAAGGAGCAACAATTTCTGGTTACCCAAGGTAAAGCCCAAATTAATTTCGTCTGTGAGAATTGTGCCGGTGGCAGCGAACGTGTTGAGAAAACAGTGCGGTTCTCTTTTCCAATGAGTTCTCTGTTTTTCTTGCACTATGGTTAAAAATGTCGAGTGACACTCACCAGTATAGTGATGACCAGAAGAGTGACGTTGGCGGTGCCCGGTTCGAAAAACGCAGCCGTGTCTGTCACGTTCACACCGTCACCTGGACGCCATTCGCCCACCTGTGCGATTAAAATATGAATAATGTAAACGACACTGTCGAGACTAGATCGCGTAGCTGACTGACATTGTCGTGCAATTGACGCCAGTCGTCGGCTTTGATGGCGGAAAAAAATGGCGAACTGTCGCAGAGGACACAGTGTCACACGTATCGCTCGAATGTCAATCGGTGGTCCACAGCAATCAAGATCTCCAGCGGAGTGTAGATATGATTTTCATTTCTCACCTACAGAGTAGCGACAAAAATTCAGGTCCCTCTACCAAAGATTGATTCGAAATACTTTACGACGAATAAATGGCAAAGAATTGAATAATTTTCGAAATTTCAACGAGCTCTCTATTCTCGTCCGACTGTGAACGTACCTTGACGAGCGAATGCTGTTTTAGCTTCAACAGGTCCAGCTTGAACTGAATCCTGCGTCCTTCCTTGAACGCGAGCGGACCGGAGATGCCCTTCATTTCCACCTGGAAAGAGACAAGATGGCGACTGAAACTCCATTTTGCCAGAAATAAGTATCTCTGTTCTGGATATCCGAGGATATTCCAGATCTGACAGGATACTCAATCTACCAAATATATTAAACGAACATTTTATTTTATAATTCTCGATAGTTTTTTTATACGACACCCTGCAAATCTCCATCGATATTCTCGTAGAGCGCGAGAATACAAGTCCAACGACTACCACGAAAGTTACCATTACGATCATTCGATCTCTAGATATCCTAGTTCGGAAAGCAAGATAATGATTGAGACACGGTTTTGAGTTACGTATATCTCGGGAACGAATGATCGCAATGGTATGGTCATGGTAGTCGTTGGATTCGTATTTCCATGCTCTACGAGAATATCAGAGAAGAAATGTAAGTTTAAAGATATCTGACGTGTAACTAAAGAAAGAAAGACTGCACGATGCACCGTCCATACGAAGGTGCCGTAACTTCGGAGCCGGCTAGAATGTTTCGAAGATCACAAATCTAGTCGTTCCTAGGTTCCCCGAGGCGATAACTCGGGAACAGCGATTCATCCGCGGGTGTATAAACATAATGTGACGACGGGACGGATCCCAAAGGGGCGTTAAAAATTTCCCCACTTAGAAAGTCGTTATCGCCGAGGTCCCCGGAAGTCGTTACGGCCGGTTGTCGGCTTTGCGGAGCTCGGAAGTCCGAGCGAAAGTCGGCCAGCGTTGATCCGCGCTTTCTTCGTGCTCGCGAAAATATTTTGAAGACGTGCGCGGGGATGATGAAAGAAGCTCTCGCATCGGTGTCCGTAACTTGTCGGCACGGAGTTTCGTGGGACGCATAAATTTGTGAAACAAGTCGACGGGCCGAGGGACTTTCTAATCCCTTTCGACGGCGCGGCGGCGGCCCGTGCCAACTTTTTCGCCGACGAGGTCCGCCGACCAGGATATGCAAATCGTCCAATTATCATTCAACGATCGTGAAAAGATTTTTCGAGGATCGGAGACTACGGGCGCGCTCGTTGCCGCATTCTGTTCGGCGTGCGGGATTCCTGCGGGACTTCGTTCCACCGCGGCAATTCCAGCAAGAACCCGGATTCTTGCGAACGAGAACACTGATTTGCGCTTCAATTTATTCTCCGGTCTGCGTATTAAATGCCCGGCTCGTTCACTTACTCTCTTTCTAGTATTTGTTTGAACCTTCGACGTTTCAACAAATCTATATATTAAAACGCAGACTTCGATACGTGTTCGTGTTCGAAATATTTTGAGATTTTTTGGAGTTCTCGAACGGTGAACAACGAAATAGTGAACCGAAATCTAAGACTTCATACTGGCTGCTTTTCGGCAAAAATTTAATCTAAGGAGCCTCTTGTTGCAGTCAGTATGTACTGTATTATATTTTAAGTAGAGATATTGAGCATTGGTCAAACACACAAGAAATGTGGTATACAAGCGTGGACATCATTCAAATGAATTAACTTGTGGCAGTCAGTAGGTATAAATATATTGAACATTAAGTAGAAACGTTCGGCATTGGCCAGACACTATAGAAATGTGGTATACAAGCGTGGACATCATTCAAATGAATTAACTTGTGGCAGTCAGTAGGTATAAATATATTGAACATTAAGTAGAAACGTTCGACATTGGTCAGACACATTGGAAATGTGATATACAAGCGTGGACATCATTCAAATGAATTATCATGTCGCAGTCAGTAGGTATTAAATATATTGAACATTAAGTAGAAACGTCTGGTATTGGTCAGAGACGTATATACCACAGAAACAGGCATCGTTTGTTCCGAATATTGTTGCTCAGAAGAATTTTTTTGTTCACACGACCGCTTCGATTACAAACATTTCTGCATAACATTCTCCGAACAACATCATCCGGATAACATTCTGCATCGTTTTAGTGTGCCTCGTCACGGGAACACACTGAAATATTCGGCAATACCTTTCGCAGTTCTCTAATGTTCGTTTCGTTTCTGCTGAAACGTGTCGGCGATGATTCACAGCAGCAATTAACCGGAGGTTCATCGGCGGCGCATTGTGCAAGGGTGCCGAGGAAAACGTTAATTAAGTATTCGCGAGAGACAGATATGCGGGTGTTCGTACGAAAGTTAGGCGAAACGCGGGCCCGAGTTGGCGCCTCTCTCTCTCTCTCTCTCTCTTTCTTTTTTACAGCTATAATAAAATCCAGGCGGACGAACATCGCTGGGTGTAAAAGTATTACGAGCCGTTTCTCTCAGAGAGATGTTCCAGCTTGGATATAATACGAGGCGATGATGATCCACTTATGCCCGCGATTTCTTCCACTAAACCTGGACACCCTTCGTGCTTGTTGCTTTGTGCCCTTTACGATTCGGGGAAATTGCGTTCTCTCTCTCTCTCTCTGTCTCTCTCACTTTTTATCAGTTGTCTCCACGGCTAGATGAATAAAACGAACGAGAGGAATGAAATTTACTTTCTGATATTGTGACGCTTCCGCGATAAAAAGGGGGACACGTCGACGTTCGAACTGTCGTAGTGTGGGTTTCGCGGGGATTGCGGGAAGGCGAAGAAGATTTAACTGCGGCGATTTCTGCGGTAACAGGTTCCGCTGATTAAAACGAATATTCTTTGATGTTTTATATCGTTCGTGATACTTCTTTCTTCCGAAACTTTGATTATATTCGAGCGACGCGTTTCATCGTTACGAAATGATTGCTGCCTGGATTTATTTTCCGGGGAAATGATCTAGACGATTTCTTCTGCGCAATTGCATTCCTTGCATTGTTATCTGCGTTCAAACAGATTGTCTCGAGACAACTTATACACTATACAGGATGTCCCGAATTTAAATGGCAAAACTTTAGAAGACTGTAGGGTATCGAAAAACTAAGACAAAGTCTTTTAGAGATTTGCTCGCTTTTTCTTAGTTTTGGAGAAAATCGCAAAGAAAGAAACGAAACAAGTTTTCATTTTTGTACTTATTTATTTACATTTTATTTACGTTATCATCTATTTAATGTAGATATTGTTCAAAATGTTGCCCTCTTGCAGCAATGCAAGCATTACATCTAACACTGATTTGATAAATTGCAGCTAAACATTGTTCTGGTGATATTTGGTGCACTGCGTCTATGATTCGGTCTCTTAATTGCTCTCCTGAATTGATTGGCACTGAATAACTTTCTGCTTCAAGGTTCCCCATACGAAGAAATCCATGGGTGTCATTAACTACATTAAATAGATGATCACGTAAATAAAATTTAAATAAATAACTACGAAAATGAAAACTTGTTTTGTTCCTTTTTTTGCGATTTTCTCCAAAACTAAACAAAAACGAGCAAATCTCTAAAAGACTTTTTGTCTTAGTTTTTTGGTACCCTACACGCTCCTGAAGTTTTGCCATTTAAGTTCAGGACACCTTGTACATATTTTTTCTTTCTTTGATATACTTGTAGAGCGCGAAAATACGAATCCAACGACTACCATGAACGTACCATTACGATCATTCGATCTTGAGATATTCGTCTCTGTGAAGTAACATAATGAATGAGACACGATTTTCAGTTATGTATATCTCGAGGACGAATGATCCCGATGATTTGTGTCATGGTAGTCGTTGGATTCGTATTTTCACTCTCTACGAGAATATCGAGGAAGAAATTTATTGTATGGTGTGTAGTGAATTTTTTGCGATAAAACAGCCATGAACTGCGATGAATGAAGACTCGAGAACATTTCTTGTTTTTCCTCCGTCGAGCAGCATGTCAAAGGGCAAGTTCGCCCCCATCCTACTGAAATTAAGATCGGGAATTAGGCTTGATCGTAGCCCTGGCTATCGAGAAAGTTTCGTCGCTCTGTCATCGGTCGGCAATTTCAAGAAACTTTCTTAATTAGTATCGAACAAAGAAGTCACCAAGGCTGATTGAAATCGGTCGCCCATCGACATCGAAAGTACGCGGCGAAGGATTTCAATCGTTTTCGAGGATATCCTGTCTCGAGAGGTTTGCATATTTTATACAGATCCTGGAGAATAGACTACCGTGCAAAAGAAAGGAGCACTCGGTATAATTACACGACATAATGACGAACAATATTTATGTGGAAAATGAATTGTACTATCATTTATTTATTGCATTTACTGTGTTCTTATTTGATCTTTTAAGCTTTTCTATTAAATATGGCCGGGTGCTTTTTTCTTTTACACAGTAATGTATTGTAGCAACCGTAAGATAAATACAGGAATTCAGCAACACAGAGCGTGTGTAAAAATGCGTGGAAAAAGAGGAATAACATTTTCCAGTTCGACGTCGCGTTTTCGAGAAAATCGAGTCTGAAAGTGCAGCGAATATGTGTCCTATTAGAGAGGAAAGAGTCTGATCATGGCTGACCTATTCTACTCACTGCGTATACTGTGCCACTCGAACCCGGATTTTTGAACTCGATTTTCTCGAAAACGAGACGTCGGACGAAAAAATGTTATTGCATGTTTTCGACGCGTTTTTCAACGTAGAATCTACTGCTGGTACCATCCTTCCGGCCACACCCTCTGCATGACTGTGAAAATAAAATTGAAACGAGCAACACCGTTTCAACAGGGAACCTACCACCACTAAAAGCGATTAATACAGTTAAAATTTTTAATATAAAAACTTGATCGAATCGTTTTATAATATGAAAAAAATATATAAAAAAAACTTTCTAAAAACCACGCTTATATTAGAATGCACTAAAAAGGAGAAAATAATATTTTTAGGTATTAGTGACTATAAATATTATTTTCTCCGTTTTAATTTAAATTTAATTTTTTTATATATTTTTTACTTTTTAGTCTTTACTACCGAGCGTATTTAGTAAGGGCTGGGTTCGATTCCCGCTGAGATACTCTGTGCTGAGATATTTTTTTTATCTCCTAAACGCACAGGTATTTAAAAAAAAATGTTTTGAATATTGTATTGTCTAGCTCATCGGGAAGTGGTTTAAAATTCGATTTCAAAATTTGACGCATATAACAACTACAACGACAACGACAACTAGGCAAGTTAATATAAGCGTGGTAAAAAGTATGTAGACCACATTGTCAATATTCTCGAACAAAATCGAGTTGATGAAAGAACAATACGCGGTCATCGCGTGCAAACGAATTTCGAATACTTCCCGAGTCTCTGCCACGGAATAAACAGCGCCGCGCCGTGTTTATTAAGTTGAAACAAACACTGGGAATGCATATTTATAGGAAGAAATCGTGCGGTATCGATTCGCGTGCGCAGCCAAGATACATATTACAGTTGACAAACGAATCCATGAGAATGCGCGCAACTGTTCAGCTCTCGATTCGCTCCGTGCGTGAAACTTCTGATCGAGTGTGCAGAATTAATTGGGGCCGAATCACGTACAAACTGGAGATCCACCAACACCGACGCGATCCGCGGAGTATGCGAAAAACACGGAGAGACATCCTGGCGCGCGATTTTATAAATTAATGGGACAGTTCCTGCGCTGGTTAAAACGCGGAACTCGGATCTTATACCGAGGATAACTTCCCCTGTTGTTTCGGGCAACGCTCGTTAAGTTCTGACGGTATAAGCGTCGGATTAAAAGGACAATAACTGGTCTCGGGCACGACCGGATTACCCGAAGTACTCTGGCGTGGTCACTTAATTGCCATTAGTTCCCTTGTCTCTTACCGGAACCGAGAAAAACGCTTCGGGATCTCTTGCTGATGCCATTGGCCCATCCATTTGGACATCAAATCGATTTTAGCCTTTCCATGATCTCATTAAGGGGATGGCTCCCATTCTCTATGGAAAATCTATGGAACCTTTCGCAGTGGAATTTGACACACATATTTGTTGGTGTTTCGAGTTCATGTGTGATTTCTTTCACGTGAAAATATTGAAAATTGCGTGAGCTACATTCCTTTTTTCCAGAGAATGTTTCAGAGAGTAGTCTGGTTTTGGAATTTTTTCCGATAGAGTTATGAAATCTATTGAATTAGGATTTTACACACGCGTGTACTGGCCTTTGATTACGCGTGTAATTTTTTTTCAATTAAAAATATTGAAGATTGCGTGAGCTACGTGTTTTTTTTTATAGAGAGAATTTTATATTGGCACCAGAATATAGATAATTTTTATATTGCAAGATGCACAAAATGAAAATGTATTTCAACATATATAGATCGATGTAAATCCATAGGAATTTTCTATGGATTTAATTTTTCGTCCAGCTTTACGAATCTCTTTTTCGTTTTTCCTTTTCCGCACGTACGAAAATATTTTCCACGTCAAACATTACGCGCGCTTCGCTTGAAATTCGCCGTCGAAACGGCAGCAACGTGCTATTATTATTATTTTTCTCTTGTCGGGCACGTGCCAGAAACCTAGCACGATCCCAGCAGCATGATTCGAATTTGCTGAAAAGTTTTCACGTACGACCAGGTAACCGGCGGCAGTATCTAATCAGCGCAACAAAAAATGTCCAGTTTATACTTTGGAAAACTTTCCTGCGAGGATTATTTCTCTTGGCATTCTCACTTTAATGGCTGGAATAAATTGATCGTGCTACTTTGATGATTCTGACGCGTGCGTCTCTAATGGGACGGCTGAAGACTCTTCCTAATGAGCGTCGAAACCGCGGAAACTTTAATTACCTCTTAACGTAAACTTTGCTCCGGCTTAGAATCCTGATAGTTTTGCGATTAGGTTTCGGATTGTTATTAGCCCCCGCATTATCGTGTGATTGCTTTCAAACTGAGTTGCAGAGTGTTCCAGACAGTCATTGATTGTTAGGAACAATTACAGTAGACGATTATTGCCCTGTAAATTTTTACCTGTTTAATAGCCAGCAATTTGTTTGGTGTTTCGTTGAAACCATATTTTTGCGACAATAATTTCAGTCATCCGAGAATTAAGTAATGTTAATTAACATCTGCAGGGATTCATTTATGTTTCTAGGATCAATAGTTAAATTCAACAGTGAAATTGAAACGAGAAAGAGTACACTTGGAGCTTGCACTTTGTTGAAGCTTGTTAAAAGTCACAGTTGTGTGCCCCGAGTGGAGGGCAGTTTTCAGAGTTCGAACATTTTTCAAAGTTAGTTCTGCCGAGGGTGCAGCTAGCAGTTTGCTTCTCGTTGATTATTAAAATTATTTGCGACTGTACTGATTACTGGAGAAACGAATTCTCCACCTCTAACTCTTAACACTTTTCCAATTCGCGAAAGAATTATTTTTAGCAGATTTTTCTGCAAAATAAAAATTTCCTGCATCGAAGAGAAGCTCTCTAAGGGTCTTAACGCGTATTAATCATTTTAATTTTTTCGGTGGTCTTTCGTTGGTTATTAAAATGATTTGCGACTGTCCTAGGGGAATAATTGTCCACCTCTGCTTCCTAACAGTTTTCCAATTCGTCAACGAATTACTTTTAGCAGATTTGTCTGCAAAATAAACTTTGGCTGCATCAATCGGAACAAAAAAAAACCCTCCAGGCGCTTCAATGTTTTCAAAACGATTTTTAAAGGGCTTCTAATAATTTCACAAGAACGAGCAGCTGTAACTAGAAACTGCGAAACGTTTAAACAAGTCCGTCACTGTCTGCCCAGTGATCTTTTTCCGATACGTCGTCGAATTAGCAACTTTGTCGCACGTAAAAACGTCCGGAGGCCCGGGAATTAACCCGACGCGAATATGCTCGTTTCAGCACAGAAGGAACCGGCACACAGTTAGCGACAACGGTTCCGACCTATAATTCCCGAGCAATTTGAATTCAATCGCTGACTATGCGAGTTCAACAAGTGGCCCGATCGCGAGGGGGAAATGGAATCCGGGAATACTCATCGAAAAACCAGCTCGATAACGTTTTTAAGCTTTTTCCATTCACGGCGAGCGTACAGAAATATCACAAAATTCAGAAGTATACAGATGCTAAAATATTCTCAGCGAATTGTACGCTCACAATGGCGTTCGAAAGCTCCCCCTAGACTTTTCGGTTCGCGCTCTTTTCATATTCTAACCATATCTAGAGAGACGTTCGAGCGATTTTGTTGATACAAAAGATTTGAACAATAATATTTTCTAGCTTTTCGGTGCAAGCAAACAAATGTTTCCGACAAAAGTTGAACAGTATTCAAATTGTCTACAAGCTTCTACAAATAAAATTTTGTAAAAACGTTTTCTTCTGCAAAAAATAAAAATATTTTTAAATGTTGAAATGCATTTTTGCTTTCATAATGTTATAGCTGATATTTGAGTCGATATATAAAGGTAAAATAAATGTTATATATTTTATTTTATGTATCTATTGTGATCAAATTGTGGGGTTGGGGGTCAATCATGGTGTTATTGAATATTATTTTTAAAAATATCAAATACGTTTACTTTTATTTTTCTGATCTGGTGTGTTTTCTCGAGAGATCCCTAATTTTCAACAATTTTCCAGCCATTTTGATTTTTGTCGACTACAGCGCCATCTGTAAACCAATATGCAAAAACTCGTAGATCACATTATAGTTCTTTTTTCTGGAGAATCAAAATCTGTATAAAAAATGGAGATTCTCATTGAAGATTTTGAAATAATTTCTTCTCCAACCCCCCGTGGGTAGGGGTGGGGGGTCGAGTTTGGTATCATTGGATGTCCCCCTTCGTGACGAACAACTTTCATTGAATTCATAAAATAAATAAAATAATATTTTCGTATGTTCTGGGTTCTGTATAATTGTTAATGTAAAATTCCAGCAATCAATCGAATTTATTTGCAAAATCGACTGAGTCGATGAAAATCGTTCGCATACGAGGTCTTTGAAGCGCTCGGCGAAATGGTTTACTAATTTCAAAGCCGGCCATTGATAACGTTCGCGGGGAGGATTACGTCGCGCTCGCGATGTGAACCGCAATCTCGCATCAGAGATTCGTAACAATTTTAAACGTCGTTGGTGTTTACGGTTTAACCGTAACGGCGGTTAACGAGGCCGGTGTGCATAAACGGGGCCTTTTCCGTTCGAAAGCGCGGCCGCGATAACGTGTTCCAAGCCGTAAAACTACTTGGCGTCGCTCCAAACGCGCTTATCGCCGCGGATTAGCTATTCCGCGTTTGTTTGTCTGCTTTTGCCGAGCATCTTTCTGCGCGAATTTTGGCACACGCCCTTTCTTTGTTTAGCCGGCTTTGGCAGGCACCGAAGGTCGTCGGCTTCTTTTCTCATTTCGGAAACAAGCACCATGCAGTAATTAACCAATTAATTTTTCCAGAAATTATGCCTCTGACGAATAAAAGTATTTCAACTTGATATGTCCGACTATCATGTAGGTTTGTATTGTTGCGAAGTTGAAACTTTCTGCAACGCCATTTATTTATTACCACACTTATATTAGCTTGCCGAGTTTTCGTTGTTGTTGTTGTATGCGTCAAATCTTGAAATCGAATTTTAAACCACTTCCCGATGAGCTAGTAACGTGAAACTTTAAACATTGCTCTAAACTTGTTTTATTTAAGGGATAAATATTTTTTAAAAATTCAAACTATATTTTCCGAAAAATAAACATAAGTAAACATAGTGAGAAAACACATTATTAGTTTACTATATACCAGATTTGTTAACTGTATCAGATATGATACACTGTGCAGCGAAGGGTTAATGTATAATGTACTTACCAGACAAGTAAAGGAATTTGTTATGACAAATATAATGCAATAGAAATAGCTGAGAAAGGTAATAAATAATTTCTCTCTCTCTCTCTCTCTCCTTGCGCCCGAAACTTTCATTGTCAATTAAGTCACTAGATACAGTTGAAATCATATCGCGTGATTCTTAATCACACCAAAGAAAATAATAGAAAATAATAGAAAAAAAGAAGTTTTGTAATTCGATTAGCAGTGGTTCACACCGATATGAAGCGGATGCACTGTATAAATTCTGGGTAGAAGGTCGCAGAGAAATATCGCGACTTTACTGTATCGCGTAACGTACAAAACGCACGAAATCCGCAAGAACGTTTTCTTATCTGGATTCTCTCTCCCTCTCGAGTCTCATTTTTTTCTTTCTTTTCGGAAACATGAGAGCCGGTATAAATAGTTACAAAGTAACCTCTCGTAAAGTTGCTCTCACGGAAGGATATAAATCGCGAAAGCCCGAGATCAAGAGAAACGAGTGTTCTACCAAAAAGCAACGGCGCGGCGCGGCGGCACGCTAAAGAGAACCAACGGCGAGGAAACCCAGGAAAATCCGTCACTCGTCATCCTGTTACACGCGCGCTCCTCAACATTTCATTCAACAACATTGCGGAGTATTCGAAGCGTATCGGAGCGCAGTATAAACAGCCCGATGCGCGATTTGCCACGAAATCGCGATGATTTATGGAGACCAACGGACCCTGTTTGCTACTCCTCCCGAAGCGTGCTATACCGCCGCCACTCTTGGAGTGACGCGACCATTTTACCGACTACAGATGGTCTACTGGAAACCAACATTCTTATCCAATCTCTGCAATTTTTAATCAATTCGTCGAATTTCGAAAATTCAGATTGTGCCCACAAAGAAGAATTCAACTGTTGCTTTTCTCCAAGACGAAATAATTAATTTTATTTATTCACAAAAATATGTATCTCACGTTTCTTTTCTCGTAGACTTCGAGTCTACGCTGAACGACATATCACGAATAATTTTAAGCAAAAATTTAAAGGAATAAAGCGTTCAAAGCAGTGGCGCTAGTGGATTAAGTAGAAAGTCCTAGCAATGGTCAGACACAGACGGTCACTCAATTAGCAACAACGCAACACTGATAAGGAAGGTACTTGAAAAGGGAAATTTTAGCATGATATAGAACTGGAAAAAACATTTGACACGTATGTTTTTTATTGCTTCCGACATTCGTGTTTAGGGGTTGAAAATATCCGTCAAAGATGAGGTGAAAGATCATCCATTTTATCTAATATCTCTGAAACTATCGGCTTAGAGGAAAATTTCAAAATCCAATTTGTGCGTCTCTGAATGGCGAGTCTTTAGTCGAAAGTGATTACTGATGAAATAGTTTGGTTAAAAAATATGTTGCAAAATATTTTTAACTACTCCCTAATGGAAATAATTTCAGAAGAGACGATTTCGCAGAACGACGAATATATGTTTAATAGAAAATTGAAAGAAACAATTAGATATTTTTAGGAGATTCTCGAGGACTCGAGGCATCGTGGAACAGGCACGTCGAATAGCTGGTAACGAAAGGGCTCGTGTGTTTCAGCGATTAGCGAGGCGAAAACGTGCGCGGCAACAACGTTAATATTCCGCGGTTTATACGCGGCCACGTAATTAACGTGGAAATCGTCGAGGGCTCTTTGTCGAGCAATTCCATCCCTCGAGTGTCTTTGTGGTGGCTCGCTTTTAAGCGAGGGCAGCACCGCGCGGGGAAACACTTGCAGCACCGTCCACTCTGTGTTTTTCAATCTGAGCTAAGGGGGGACGAAATCTCATTTGCACGCGCTTTCCTGTGTAATCATATTCCACGATGGGCGATGGGAACGATTGCAATTAAAGACGGTAATTAAAAGTCGACTCGGGGCTGTTCATCGGGCACCGTTTAAACCCTTTTCTTTCCTGTCTTCGCGAGCGATAAACCCGGCTATGATTAATGCAGCCGAGTGCAAACGTTGTCGGTCCATCGATGTACGCCAATCGAACAACTTTTCCTAATTAATTTCATAAACGTAGCTTGCTCCTATATGTTCCAGATGTTCACCAGATATAATTAGCGTTTAAACAGTTTCTACAAATCAAATAAAAAACAAAATACATTAAAAAAAACTTTTTAAAAACCAGGCTTATATTAGAATGCACTAAAAAGGAGAAAATAATATTTAATAATATTTATAATCAGTAATATCTAAAAATATTATTTTCTCCTTTTTCGTGCATTCTAATATAAGCGTGGTTTTTAAAAAGTTTTTTTATATATTTTTTTATTTTCTATTTTTTAGTCTTTACTACCGAGCGTATTTAGTAAGGGCCGAGTTCGATTCCCGCTCAAATACTCTGCTGAGATTTTTTTATCTCCTAAATGCACAGGTATTTAAAAAAGAAATTTTTAATATTGCATTGTAATCCAGTTCTGAGCTATGTTTAAAATTTCAAGTCACTAGCTCATTGGAAAGTGATTGAATATTCGATTACAAGTATTCGACGTATACAACAAACAACACGGCAAGCTAATATAAGCGTGGTAATAAAAATTGTTTGCATTGATTATGGGATATGGAAATAAAATAAAAATTGATTTTGTCACTCAATGACTTTGTCACATTGAAAACATTACGATATTCTCAAATTTTTCTTAATCCTTCATTGTTTCGATTTCAAGATTTGACGCATACAACAACGAGAAAGACAACTCGGCAAACTAATTTATATTAGCTATGTTGCGCTATAAGCATGGTAAAAATGATCGCACACATTATGAAGTTGAAATATTAGGTTCTGTGCCGTATTTAAAATGAGTAGGTGATTTTGTTCGTAAATCATGATCACATATGTTGCCAGTGAGTAATCGAACAAATTGTTATTACTACAAATAATCGAAATTATATCGTTGTGCAATAATATTAATCGTATATTTTTATCATTTGATTCGAATGTTTTCTTTAATATACGACAGAACTTTCCCTCACAAACCTAATACATGGGGTCGTTCGAAGATCATTGATGATTTTCAAAAGACCATGAAAACGACAACGACAGTCGGAACATTTTATGCACAACTTTTCTCACGAACAAAAGTGGATACACATTGAACGAACGTTTACACATGAAAATGTGTGAAACAGTTGTAATTCAATGTTCCGTTTTCGGATCGCATTGTTCCCATCACAGACGGATAGAATGCACGGTATAATATCTTGGCGCCGGAGTCCGACTCTCGAATTTCGCGAATGGCCGATCGGTTATTTAATTAGACCGGTTCCGGTGTATCGCGAATTAGTTCGCGGAATTAGGAAGTTCTTGCAATTACAGTGAAAGCGGCGTTCGATAATTTCCTTAGTAAACCAGCTCCGTAGGTTGGTAATCTGAACAAGTCTCTGTCTCCCTCTCTTTCTCTCTCTCTCTCTCTCTCTCTCTCTCTCTCCGATAGAGGCCAGTGTCCGAAGATCCTCACGAAGGCTCCCCGAGAGGACACTTATGGACTACCATTAATTTAATAGGGGGATGGCTAAATTCCAATATCGGTGGTCCCCTAATAGTCTCCAGATATTTGCGCTTGTCCCCGCCTCCGTCGGATTCCACGATGACAAAGTGCATGCTTCTAGCCCGTCGTTAGATACCGGAATTCGATTTGCGTGTTGAACGCCATTTCGACGCTGGGAATAATGAGCGGCCAACAGAAATTGATTCGCAACACGGTTTTGCAATAGATTTACATTGTTACGGTCCCCCGGACAGTCAGAAATATCAATCCTAATCAATGCATGGACTTTCCGGCATTCACGGGTGAATTGGGTGAAATATGGAACGAGAAAAGATTAGGGGAATATCTGATTATATTGTTCTATTGTCGGTTATGTCGAGGGCTGAAATCAATTTTACGTAACTGGTTAGGTAACGGTTCTCCCCGCTTCCAGTGTACCAGAACTCCCACTATTATTATTAGAATAACAAATACATTAATGTTATCGGCGCACTCGTTCGATCAAATGTTATTTTAAACAACACTGTTTTGCAGATTACCACATGAATTTCAACGTTTCGATCTTGCTTTAGATTATTTTCAAAAAATAATTGTGTTTGTAAATTATTAAACGTTATTATATTTTTCTGTATGTTCATCTAGAATGAGGAAAACTAATACCTAACTTGCTTAGTGAAAAAGAAAAATTTTTAACTTCATAGAATTATTTGAACACAGATTGAGATTATTATTAGACTCTGGATTTTGTGCATTTATCCCTTCCTTCGAGGGACACAAGGTGAAACTTACAAGAGGATTCGAAAGTTCGAGAAGCAAACTGGTGGACGGAGAATCCAACGAAAGGAAAATGCAAAGGAGAAAATATTCGGAAAACGTGCTCGTCCAGGTGATCGAACCACAAAGCGTTGAAATTGTACGCGGTGCCCTTTCATCAGTGGAAAAACGTTATCTTCAGGGCAAACCGTCATCGTACCTGGTGGAACGTTCAATGTTTTGGATGAACGGTTACCAAAATTGCTGGCTTGTGTCAGGCTCTCCTCACGCTTTTATTTTTCAACGCGTGCATATTTCCCTGTTCTACCGCGTTCCTCTTTTTTAATCCACCGGGGACTCGTCTCTTTTTACTGTTCGTTCCGCCCTCCGGCCGCGCTCTCCATCGTTCGGCTTCATTACCTTCGCATTCAGCCTTTAATCCGTATTTACAATTAAGCTGCGCCGAAATATCCGAACACGGTGCAATTTAATGTTACAGAATCGTCCTGTCCTATATTTCGAAAGATTCTGTGTCTTCGAATTCGGATCAATTTTAAAAAACGATTCGTTGATTCGAGAAACTTTCAATTCACGCTGCATGTCCCCGAATTACGTGAACTAGCCTGGTACGTTAACACTAAACCTACCCGACTATCAAAAGTGACTGTGATGCGTATCACTATGTATAATAAACTCGAGTCTGTTTGTGACATTTCCATAAAAATTCATTAAAAAATTATTCTTATCTACTTTGTTAGCGAAAAATCTGTTTTTATTTAAAAAGCACATATATGGAATATCAATGTCAATGATTAATATACAATATTAAGAGTGTATTTTTGCAAATTTCAATTCTAAATTAATCAAATATTTACGTAAACGCAACATGAAACATAATTTTTACGTATTTAATCATTTTCTCGTGCGAATTATACTTAATATATCAGAATTTTAAGTGTTAGTTAACATTTGATAATATTTATGCTCTAATTTAGTACAAATATTTTTCCCTTAAATAAAACACAAAAACGGACCTTTTTTTAATTGTTTCACACCAATTAAAGAAGTCATACAGTGAAGGGTTAATTTCTATTATTTAACACATTGTAGTGTAAGCCACCGATGGTACAGACTGTTTAGCGGCTCAGGTATTGGCATGTACCGCGGTATGAGGGGCGTCGATTCGGTTACACGAATCGGCCGAGTGAGTCAGATAATACGATGACGCGTTGTACCTCGTGCCCGTCCCCTATTAGGTCCTTAGTTTTCACTCCTCCAGGAGGGGGATGCTAAGTAAGGGGAGTGCAGTTATCTTATGTAAAAAAACGTAAAACGTCGAGAGAAATTCGGTATAATTTTCCAATAGCAAAATCGGCCGATAATTTACCCGCGACGGAACATTTTGAACCGCTGAGCGAAAAGGCGAGGGTGAGGAGACAGCGTCACGGAAGGGTAAGGTAGGAGACTCGGGTATTTTACTATAACTTTTGAACCATACGAGATATCGGGATGAAATTTACCCTAAAATACAATAAAAAGTGATTCCTATCTACGTACTGATAACTATCAGTAATCAATATATTTTTTCTAATCATTCTTTAATTAACTTCGTGCAATTTTCTTGTACAAAAATCAAATCTCCATCCGAGATCACCTCGACGATTGAAAATTTAGTTCTGTTAATAATCGACTAGGATTTGTTATCGCACGTGGACAAAGTCGCGGGTACAGCTAGTAGTATTATAAAAATAACAAGATTAAATTTACTTATTTTCTATATTCAATACATGTTCGGCAATCTACGAGAAAAATAACTATCAATCATTTGTTTTCTGTTTAACGGAGGATCTCTCCCATATGTGTGGTTAACTGATCAATATTTAGCTGGTCGGAGTGGTGCGCGAGAAGTCCTGGCTGGATTTCCCCGACAGTCTAACTAAATTTCAGCCCTCTAATGGGGCATTTCGGCGCGATTCTAAATCTTCAATCGCGATATTACGGTTCCACCGAGCAGCTTAATTGAACCGAATCTGAAGTAATTGCCACGAGCTGGAAGTAACTAGCGGGTGAATGGGATTGTAGCAATCGCGTTTTAAGAATTCGATGAAAATTCAGGGACAGAGTTTTCCAGGACTGATTATTATTTTCTTATAATCAATAACTTCCATATTAAGGAGACCAGTCCTCTCCCTACTCCTGGGTCATCCCTACCAGATTTCTCCGGAGTATACGAAAAGGTTGGCCGGGTTTTTCTTATTGTTAATACGAAAAATTTATGCATGATTTGCTCCATTTGAGTTTAATCACCCAATATATACATAAAATTGTTTATTAAAAAAAAAAGAATTGTTCCTTTGCGACATGAATATACCGATTTATTGATTCAGAGGTGTATTTTATCGTTCATGTATTTTATGTTCCCTCTATATAATTGTGTTCATAATAAAATGTTTATGATCTATAAGTCGCTCAATTTCAACCATATTTAAATTCTCCCACAAAATTCTCGTTAAAATCCAACAATTCCAAAATTCCTTTGTCTCTCAGAGACAGCTTCTATGTACGCGCACAGAACCCACTGAAGGACGCGTTTTGCTCGAGAGTCTGCAGTTTCTCTTGATATTGTTGGACGTGCAATATTGCAATTCCCCATTTTCCTCCGCGGCCTCGCATCACTGCCGTTTTCAAGTCAGAAAGTCTTACATTTTGCAAAAGAACTACATCGAGCTCGGGTCCGTCTGTTATCTGTAAATCTTGAATTATAGTTCTAATAACATCAATTACTTAATGCGACTCTGTTGTGCACTTCCGTCTTTGTATTTACCATCTCCTGATCTTCCATTTCCTCTGTCCGTGCGTAACGTAAAAATATCGTTCTACAAACAAGAGCGTCACCGGGGGAAATGTCTTCCGAGTAGTAATCTAATTAAAAGAAATCCGAGGGAACTGTGCGGAGGTTCTTGAATCAAGTGAGCTCGAAAATTAAATATATATCTTTCAACTATGTGTCTTGCCGGCCGGCTTCCTCGAGCAACTTTTAATTAAACAATCTAATGTTGACGCAGGCACAGTTTCAACATCGAAGCAAGATCGGAAACGTAAGACAAAAAAAAAATATATAAAAAAAACTTTTTCTGAGCCATGCTTATATTAGAATGCACTAAAAAGGAGAAAACAATATTTTTAGATATTAGTGACTATAAATAAAAGCGTGGAGCGTCAAACTATGTTAACGTAATCTTCGTGGGCATTCCACGTTTTTATTTATAGTCACTAATATCTAAAACTGTTATTTCTTGTGCATTCTAATGTAATCGTGGTTTTTAAAAAGTCTTTTTTATAATTTTTTTTATTTTCTTCTTTTTAGTCTTTACTATCGAGCGTATTTAGTAAGGACCGAGTTTTTAAACGCACAGGTATTTAAAAATTTTTTTTTAATATTGCATTGTCATAGCATCTTGATCATTCTGTTAGCAATAGTCGCACGATAATAAACGCGGTCTCGTTTTGACGCTTGTAGCCTCTACATTCACATCCCTTAGTTTATTGTTTTCGAAAATATTTTATTCAATACGGCGGATGAAAGACTCGATACACGTTCTGTTTGAAAACTGGTACAAATTCAACAATCTGTTAGAACGTTGACAAATT
>CM052328.1:2794889-2876695 GCA_028455615.1 Lasioglossum zephyrum
GAATGTAGAGGCTACAAGCGTCAAAACGAGACCGCGTTTATTATCGTACAATTTTTCTTCACAAAATTATTCTAGTTAAAATTCACCAGTTTTTGGTCCTAATTTTTGTGTAGACGATACAGCTGGTTGTAATAATCTTGTTAATTATTTTAATGATCCTGATTCTTTTCAGCCGGGTCGGATTTAATTTCACTGAAACCGGGGTCCTTTAATTATGGCAGCAAGCGAGCGAATGAGCGACTAGGGATTCAGGCGACACATAAACACAAGGCTCAACGAAAATATTATTACAGTTAACAGCGATATCCATTAGATGGAAATTGAATAATAATTAATAATAAATTAATATATTAATAATAAACGTGCGATGATTTTCTCGAAATTGAAGCCCCGATTGAAAGAACGGCATTGCTCGTTTTTAATTAATTCTTTGATACTTTATTTCTCCTTGTCACCGGCGAATAATTATTTCAGTGGACATCTGAAAGCAGCGAATTCATTCTGACGTTTTAAATTATTTCAATCATATTCGATTGCGTTCCTGGTACTACGTATTAAATGAAAAAGAAATATATTATAACATGACATTTCTGCGACAGTAACAGTCGTTTTGTTTCATACTACGTTTTATACTAATGATTGATCAATTCGATTCGTCGCCGTGCATCGTAACATCAATGAACTCGTACTGGTGTTATACTACAAAATTCAATTTGCAAAAAAATAATTTATTGTTTCTAATATTATTTTCAAGACTACCAGCGCAATCCTGACATTCTCTTGATTAAAATGAGCCCAAACAAGACATAGTTCCACGTATGTTCCCCTGTTTAATACTCGATTTAGTAGAACACCGACTATAGCAAAGAATACCATACTATAACAAAGATTCTACTAAATCGCGAATTAAATAGGCAAGAAAGTTTCAAACTAGGTCGTGTTTGAACTCATTTTAAACAGAAAAACGTGAGGAATACATTGGTGAAACTTTCACGAATAAATTCGATGAAAACCGACGACGATGTATCTTGATCTTTCTCGATCCTCCGGTTGACACGGTGGTACAGGGGCTAAATCATTGGCAAATACGATGCACATCTCGGGCCGCACTCCCATTAGCCAAGAATCACGTCATCAAATATGGAAATACCGAAGGAACGACACGCTCTCAGAGCCAATGCAGCCTGGTGCAGTCGGCAGAGACGGGTCTCCCGCGAGTTACGGTGGATTACATTCGCGGCGATTTTTTAAAGAGGTGCACAGACGCCGCCCGGTACACAGAAACTCACCGAGTTGATGTAGTTGATGAGAGACAGCCCGCCGTCCCAAGGGTGCTCGAGCTCGCAGGAGATGTTAGCGGGCCTTAGCGCGTGAGACTGTTCCAGGGTCGTTAATCCCACGGCAAACACCTGCACGCTGTCGTACATCAAGGCTGGCTCAGCCTAAAAACAGAAAGAAAAGAATCTCGTAAAAAAGCAAGCTCCTTACTCGAGAGTCGGTCATCTAACGAACTCGGGACGCGTTAAATATTGCCTCGTCCCTTTCACGAGTCCACCGAGGAGTATCAATTATGCCAGCGGAAAATCACTTTTTACAAATGCAACCACTGGAAACACTGCGAATTATTAAACGTTGTCCGAAATCCTCGGTTTGGAGATTCGCGAACTAATTAGCCGGCGATCATCAATTATTAAGCAGGTTCAGCAGCTGCGCTTTGTTTATTTCGGATGATGACCGTTGTTAATACTTGCCTAATCTCGCAGATCGATCGCGGGTGCAGGATTCCACTGTTCGCGTTGCGAGTGGGCCATTGTTCATCTGAATGGAAATTTTCGAAGCACTTAAGAGGCTCAGAAACTCATTAGAAGTCAAATAAAAACACCAGACTATAGAGGATGTCTCAAAGATGTCTTGCTTCGAAGAGGTGATTCCTGAAGACAGTTGAAAGAACTTTCTCCTTTGCGACAACGCTCTGCGTGGCCCCGCTTAGGAGTTACAGTATATTTTCTATAGACGCGACAATTTCTACACGATAGATGCGACCAAGAATATCCTCCCCAACTTAGTAATCTGATCTCGGTTCGGTATATCGGTGTGAACCACTACGAACGTTCGGCTCGGCCTTTGGAGATAAAAAAATAGCTTCCTTGTACGATATCAAATCCCTCCGAGGCTGTCGCGTCTATAGAAAAATATACTGTATTAGCAAAAGACAAGGAACAAACGCGGAAACAGTGGGCTGAGTGTTTCTCGTTGATAACTCCGTAACGGAGACTCGGAGAAGATTTTCTCAAAGGGTTGCTCCAAATGATTTGAGGTATAACCCCTTTCGAGTGCAACATTTATCTGCTTGAAAATTACCTTTCGCAATCGTCCAATAAGTTTGCGATTCTTTCGGTTTAATGTTAGTTTTTATTTACAAGTTCTCCGGAACGTGAACAGCATGAATATGGTTACACGTTATTTTCCACGCGACGTAACAGCATAATAAATGTAGCTGAGCGTCTCGGCGACGTTATGAAAATAATCTAAGCTTCGTCAGCTCTGAGCCCCGTTGGAAACCGGCGTCGGTATAGCATGACACTGCCTCCGCCGTAAAGATGGAAATGCGTTTCATACCCTTTTCTTGCTTCTACGCGAAATTAGATACACCTTCTGGATCCTCCATTCGAGAATCTTAATTTCTTTTATCCCTTATTGCGGAAACGGCTTGCCATTAAGCAACGGAAACGTTAACGAATTTATTATTCGACTTTTGTGAAAAGGCATTGCCCGGCTTTCAATTCATTCTTACGAGAACAGGAATTAATATCGCGTTTAATAATTCATTCGTGTCGCGGCTGCGCGATATTATATTTTCCGCGGAAAATTTGCATTAAAGCCGATTTCCCTTCGCGCGCTATTTTCCCCGAACGTTCTCAGCAAAATTTGATACAAATATCTCGTTACACTTGGTGAATTGTTAACGGCAAAATAAATGTTTTCCAAACAGTCTGTCGCACTCAAGCAATTATTTATTCGTGGAAAGGCAAATGTTTTCCGAACATTGTTGCACTTAAACAATTATTGTCAACCAACAAACAGTCTGGAACATTTAATAAATTGTTAATGGCGAACTACATATTTCACGAACAGTCTGTTGAACTAAATATTTTCCAAACAATCTGTCGCACTTGTTAAAATTGTTAAACTACACATAGTTTCTTTGCAGAGAAGTAACTAGATTGTGCTAGGCTGTTAGTTTCTTCGGAAATAATGGGGAGAATGTTGCAGCGCGATTGACTGTAATTTTCGCGACCACGTATTCACAACACGGGAAATTCGCGTATCGATGCAGCAGGAGGCCGTCCAATTAGCGACAATATTTCTGGCTACGGGATGGAAACACACGGTTGGCCCACGGAATCGCATTTGATCCGATAACAATACGTACCTCGCGTTTTCGTATCCTATTTTTCCGTGGCGCGGCCACGCCGTGTTTACGTAATTTCCAATGGTAACAACGTCGTTAACGAGCCCGCTGTCAATGGGATTCACGAACGAGTAATGAATACGCTCGCACGCAAATGAGTGCCGATATACAAATAATTTGTCGGATCTACTTCGTCAACAAAACATTGGCGACCGATGGCAAATATATACATAGTAGTCGAGTTAGAATTCGAGACACCTTAAACAATTAATTATTAATTGACCGTCTCGAATTTTTTTAGAAACAATTAAGCAGTCAAAAATTCTGGTCTTTCCCAATTTTTTTCTAGAAGAAGATATTAAAAAATGACGGAGATACACGCTGCTTTATTGGCGTATCGATTTTTCAAGGGGGTGAATGAACTTGTCCATCTCGATTTTCTTTAGGGATAATTGCCGAGTGAAAAATTCTGATCTTTTGCAGTGATATTAGCACATCTCTGAACTATACTCTCGATTTTCTACACAAGAAAATATTAAAAAATGGCGGAGATATACGCTATTTTATTGGTACATCGATTTTTTCAGGGGGCGAATGACCTCGACCGTCTCGCATTCTTTTGGAGACAATTAATCGGTGAAAATCACAACCCTGAACTATATTCTCAATTTTCTCCAGATGAAAATATTAAGAAATGCTGGAGGGACGTTTTATTGGCGCGCGAATAAATATCCGTATCCTAATTTCTGTCTTCGTGCATCTAAATTTCCCCGAGCATAGCATGTTCGTTCACCCAATCCCGTCTTCAGGTGTCTCGCACGCCGACGTTCCCGAGGCGCATATTTGTCTCGCGCAAACACACAAGAAATATCGAAGCGATGCAGACGGTGGTCTGCGTCCTTGAAACCTCGGGGACATCTTCGGAGCTTTCCGCAGAAAGCCAGGACGCTCGTCTCGGAAATCTTAATCGACTTCGCGAAGACGCGGAAGTTTTCTCTCGAAGAGAGCGTGTCTCATTATCGTTCCGGGCGCAGGGGAAGAACCACAGTAATTAGCGTCGTCGAGCGAATTATGGGGCCGGGCTGTTTCATGAATAGCGTCGGCATTGGGCACGTTGTTTCTGCCGAAATTTTCCGGGAAATTTGATCGAACGTTTTAAAACGCCACAACGAAACGAAGACCGAGTATCTCTTTCCATTAGTCATTTTTATACAAAATACAAATAGTAGAATTTTATTTCTCTAATCATTTTCAAACCTGCAAATTCTTTCATTTAGTTTTCTTTTGTGTTTGTATTGGCAGAGTTCTCGACGTTGATTAAATTATTCCCAAAAATCTGAATAAATTATATATCTTTGGTTTTGCGTAAAAGAGTACATTAAAGTATATGTGATTTTAGAATTGCAATATTTCATTATCGAAGATATTCAACATCGAAGAATGTGAAAAAGGCCTAGGTATAATTCGTAATTTTCGATAAAATATCCAGTAGATTCGCTCGTTCGTTGGAGGTTAATCTCTGGCGGAATGCAGTGAATTTTGCCGGAACGTATTATCATTATTCTGATTGTTTTATCGAATGGATGATTTCACGAGAGTATTATACAATATAAAGGCGAATTTGTATTGATTGGTCATACGTCACGGCATGAATAAAATTGATAAAAGTTCGTGGAGGATTTAGTATGTTCTTTTGAATTGTTAATGCGGTGGATTTTTTGTGGTACGATTGTTTAACAGCATATTCGAAGCGATAGGGTAGCTAAATGGGTTTAACCTACAATGGGCTTAAAAGCAGCTAGTTTCTATGTATTTGCATTCGCTATAACCGTCGTTAGGACAGATTTCCTACACAATACAAGATTAGTAACCTCAATTTCCCTATTCTCAGTTCGTTACGATTTTACAGTGGTCTGGAGCAACGTAACAAACATTTTCTCGACTAAAATTTTTAGCAGAACAAATGGTTTTCAGTTGCTCGTTGGCACGCAGCCTTTAATAAAACTCACAAAAGCACTAATGACTATCTCCGGCTTTCCTGTTGAGGTCAGAATCATAGTGAATGGCGGATCACCGGGAATTATCGTCGGTCTGCTAGGGAAATTCGATAGCGGGTGAAGTTTGGTCGGTCGAAAAGCTGTTATCGTCGAAAATAATCAGCGCTAACAACGTTTTCGTGTGCCTCGCCAGCGGACGCTTTATTGCACGGTTTTTTCACAGTTTTTCACGGTTGGAGATAATGCTCCCGCGGAAAATTCCTGGGTGTTGGCTGGTCCGAAGGTGAGAGCCGGTGGAAAATTGCTGCCACGGGTTAGCAGCCCGATTAAATGATAAATGAAGTGTTTCAAAACGCGTCCACCATCAGCGGCCGCCTGGCAAACGGTTATCGATCAACGAAACGATGAAACCACCGACGGAATCGGGTAATTTGTATTCAGCTGGCCTCTTCGTGGTACAGAGATCCGAGGAATCCTGCGGTCGGTGTCTTCGAAAATGTAGGATGATTTTACGTCGCATTAGACTCCACCCGGGACCATTAACGTTCACAAGGAACTTAGGGCTGTCTATTCGGTCGCTAACTAGCCCTTGCAACCAAGCACTTTCTAATTAGTTCACGCTTTACCGAGCGCGATCTTGTCAATCAGCTTTCCAAACGGTGAACCATCTTATTCAATTTTTTAAAGGATAATTAATCGGTGAAAAATTCTGTCACTTTGCAGCGATATTAACACAACTCTGAACTATACTCTCGATTTTTTCAGAAGGAAATATTTAAAAATGCCGGAGCTACGCGTTATTTTATTGGCACGTCCATTTCTCAAGGGAACAATGACCCTGATCGTATTCAATTTTTTTATAGGATAATTAATCGGTGAAAAATGCTGCCACTTTGCAGTGATATTACCACAACTCTGAACTATACTCTCAAATTTTCACATATGAAAATATGAAGAAATTCCGGAGTTATTTGCTATTTTCGAGACCTACATTTCTCATCAGTGATGCCGGATATGAAAGATTCTTTTTGCACTCAAAGTAAAAGGGTACTTTCTACATTGCGATAAAGGATTTTTTTGGTACCTCAAATATTTTTGGAGTTATAAATGGTTAAAGTTGATATTTTAACGTAGGAAGCAAACTGTTAGAGAAATTAGGGTAAATTAGTCTACGGAGCCCCATGAAAATTAAAATACATTTTCGTTATACGAGCCCATTATCTTAGAACCTTCTCGCGGAACAGCTCTCGCGTTAAACACACGAGAATATTTTTAACGCGAATCATGCTCGTTCTTTTTGCCCGTTTTGACGGCGCGATGAAATTCGTGCATAAGAAGACCAATTCAAACACACAGATCACAGGATATTGCGATTCTGTTCTTCCCTGTGTGCAGTGCGGATTGTGTATTTTTAAATGTTTGTAATGTCTGTGAAACATGTTATTCGCGCATATGCTCGCACGAGCTTTTCCCGAATTGATGGTAATTATGTAAACGATGCTTCCGTTGTTAAATTCGGCCTGAATGCAAATATTGCATGCACTGCAAAATCGAAACGGTATCGAATGCAATCGCAAACAGACTAAGGAAATCGAAATACATATTTGTTGCGGAAACAAATTGTCAATGGGTTAAAATTAATTAAGAAAATACATCCGTGAAAATCTTTTGAAAAGAAAATATTTTTCATTCCAATTCACTGAGTTAATCACCGAGTCGAACGGTTAATTACCCGAAAATAACCGGGCTTTCAAAGACCATGAGATCCAACGGGTGCTGAAGTTTCCAACTGTTAAAACCGAAGGGTAGATCGACGAACAGCAAAAGGAGTGGGCGAGTTAATTTATGGGGTAAACGATTACCATAGAAAATCTCGAAAAAGTTGGACGAGTACAGGTAACTTTTTCTAAACCTTGTTTTTTGAACTTTGATTTTTTAATGGATCACTGCGTTGTGGTAAAATGGTGAACTTCTTTAGATGATTTTTCAACACGGTTTATTCGACGAATTTCATTTTGAGAATTTATGACGAACCTATTGGCAAATGTTCAGACTATCTCGTGAACACGATCGTTAAACTAATTGTTTTAGTAGAGATGAGTAATTAGTAAAAAAGTTGAATAGTTCTTTGACAAAAAAATACTAAGCTGAAGTGCTATAAAAATTGTAGAAAACATCTCGATGATCTTTATGCATTTATGAAAAAATTTGAGAATATTCTAATGTTGCTTTTAAAGTGAAGAACTCATTAAGGGATGAAATGAATTTTTGTTTCATTCCTGCTTTTTCTAATTAATGTAGAACATTTTTATTTTGCATTAAGATCCGCAGTCTAGTGACGAATGAATAAATAAATTTCATTGTATTTATGATCTCTTCTCTATATACAATAAAATTAAGTCTGTCTGGCTGTTTGTGACATTTCCACTAACATTCATTAAAAAATTATTCCAATCTACTGATAACTAACGTAATAAACATGTTTTTTCTAATCATTTTTTGATTAATTTAGTTAAATTTTGTTGTCTAAATGAAATCTATCTTTATCAGAAACTACCTTGGCGATTGGACATTTAATCACGTCAATAATCAACCAGGATTGCACGTAGACAAAGTTGCTGGTACAATTATTGCAGAATATAACCCAGCCATTTTTCATGTGCTCTGTCGCCTGCCACATTATTTACTAATTGAATTATAGAGGGATGATTTTAGCGGGCAATTGCGCTGACGGAAAATCTTTTGAATGCCGTGGTGGCTCGACACCTCGGGCTTTATTCCTCCCGACGATTTTCTTTTCTTTCGCCTTTTGGCGTCGCCGGGCGTTGATTGCGAGTGAGCTTTTTGCGGAGCTAACCTGATCGTTTAACAACAGGTAAAAGGAACGTCAAGGGTCGGCCGGACAAATCGAAACACGCGAAAGAATGAGAGATGGAGGTTGGATTTTTCGTGGATGTGGGGATGTGGATGCGACGTCGTTGCCCTTGGGGAGTTTCAAAGGAAAAGCTGTCCCGGGTAATTTCACCGTGACAACTCCTCCGCAGGAGCAACAAACAGGCCGTGCAAGCAGACGAGCAGCAGCAGCGTCTTCCTAGATAACCCGAATAGACTGAATAGAAGAATGAGTAGAAATTAATGAATAGAGTCTAATATGAGTAAAAATATTAATGAATAGAGCATAATAGGGGTAGTAAGTAATGAATAGAGTAAAGAATGAGTTTATGTATCGATGAATAAAGTATAAAATGAATAGAGTCTAGAATGAGCAGAAATGAATAAAAAAAGTACAAAATTAATAGAGCCTCGAATGAGTAGATATTAATGAATAGAGTCCTACAATGAGTAGATATTAAGGAATAGAGTACCGCATGAGTAGAAACCATGAATAGAGTACAGAATGAGTAGAAATTAATTAATGGAGTGCAGAATATGTAAAAATTAATGATTAGAGTTCTAGAACGAGTAGAAATGAATTAATACAGTCCTAGAATGAGTAGATATTAATGAGTAGAGTACAGAATGAGTAGAAACCAATGAATAGAGTACAGAATGAGCAGAAATTAATTATTGGAATACAGAATATGTAAAAATTAGTTAATAGAGTCCTAGAATGAGTAGAAATTAATTAATACAGTCCTAGAATGAGTGGATATTGATGAATAGAGTACAGAATGAGTAGAAACCAATGAATAGAGTACAGAATGTGTAGAAATTAATTAAGAGAGTCTTAGAATGTGTAGAAATTAATGAATAGAGCCCTAGAATCGGTAGATATTACTGAATAGAGTACAAAATTAGTAGACACCAATGAATAGAGTACAGAATTAGTAGGAATTAATTAATAGAGTCCTAGAAAGAATTGGAATTAATGAATAGAGTACAGAATGAATAGAAATTAATGAATAGAGTATAGAACGAGTAGCAAAGTAATGAATAGGGTATAGAATGAGTAGAAACACTACTGACTAGAGTAAAGAATGAAAAGTGTGTTCGCCAGAATGGAGTCTGAAAATGTTGGACATCATCGGAGTATCAGCTTGTATGGCTTGATCTTCGAGTAATTCGCAAGGGGAAGCTGCGGCTCGCCGTTCGCTTTAAATGCTAATGAACAAGTCTTTCCGCGAAAACAGAATCCGACAAGCGGAAGCAGAACCCGTGAATATTAGCCCGGACACGAGGGAAAAATGACAGGCTACCGAAATTAATTTCAGGCGACAATTATTCCGCCGGAGTAGATTATGGATTAAGACGTCGAAGAAAGTTGCTCCCGGGTCCGGCCCCACCTCCGAGTAACTCGCAACTCGCGAAATTCGTGACGCACGACAAATGCCCGCTAACTAACCCACAATCCATCAGATCTACGTCGAGTAAGCCAAGGACTTGCGTGATGGAATTACGTAATCTTCCTTGTGGAACCCGTAAGATTTTTAAAAAAATTCGTACAGAAACCTGCCTTGGCTCATTTTAAAGCTTGAAGCATCTACTTTCAAACTGTTGTAGTATTTTTTTCTGTGACGCTTGTGAATCGTGTACCAATGGGAAGAGCAGCACATGCCTTGGTTAGGCGTAGACCACCTCTATCGTAGAAAGTTCTGCTGATTCAAACATGTGTGGAAAGCTGGGAAAATATTCTTCACGTCTCAATCCACAACAGACGTGAAACTTAAAGTTTTTTTTAATGATTTTTTTCACGTCGCGCTATTCCACTCTGGAAAGTGTAAATAACGAGACGGATCGGAGACTGACTCTAAACAGTGTAGAAGATAGATGATTTTGTAATTGTTGTAGCTCGGCGAAGAAATATAGTACGGCTATTTGTCTGTGTTCGTTATGAAGGCTGAAGCTTATGCTTTCGGTAGGAGCAGTGGTTTTTCTGTAGCATTTTCATGCACGACGTAGTGGAAAGGAGAAGGAGGATGGGTCTTGTTCCACGTAACAATGAATCGTGAATTACGCGGGACGTCGCCATGGTCGATTTTCCTTTCCCGCATCGTAGTTTCCGGTTTCTTTGTAACGATGAGTTTCAGCTGGCCATATTCTCGCGAGAAACGCTCGCCGAAGGCTACAGCGGAATCGCAACTGTGCCTCTCGGCCAGACAGCCATCTCGAATAATTAAGTTAACCACGTTGCCGACTTATTCTTCCCTTTAAACCCGGGAATTGAAAACGCGAGTTATATTCTATGTTCTCGCTGGACGAGAAAGAAGAGGAAAGAGAGAGAGAGAGAGAGAGAGAAGAGAGAGTGGAAACCGGAGAATTTCCCAACGGTTAACAAAGCGGGGGAATGGGGCCTAGGGTTCGTCGCAACTTTGTACCCGTGGCCTCGGACTTCGGCTAATTAAAAGCATGCTCCAATTAGCTCCGAGATAACAGGCGTGTGTTCGCGATGCAACAACTATGACAAGTTCCGGGCAACGCGCCGCCACCACGAGATTTCTGATAGCGTGTTTTCCAATCTCGCCGCGCTCGACTATAAACGATCCGATTAACTAAATTGCCGGTAATCCTCACCGGGAGATTTTTTCAGCCGAGGATTCGCCCACGACCGCGATTTCCGCTTCGATCCGCCCGGCAATAAACCACCAACAATTTCCGCACAGATTTCAGAAAAATTGCACACGACTCGCTCGACGCTTTCGCACCGGGCTGCACCAGCTAACGACAATATACATTTAATACTTGGATTTATACTGCTCCGTTTCAGTTAGAATGTTTCACTAAAATTCTTCCATCCTCCTGCAGGCTTTGAAACCCCGAGCTGTTTTTCCCGCTGCTACATGATCCACAAGCGGCGCAGAAAAAATGTCACTAGAACAATTTGATAGTAGAAGGTTCAAGCTGTAAGATGAGCCTAGGTAGACTGCGGTGCGATTTTTTATCACCAAGTTACTCAGTAGTTTAACCCTTCACTGCATGACTTTTTTTTAATTGGGATGAAAAAAATTGAAAGAAGGTCTCAGTTTTCGTGTTTTATTTAAGGGAAAAATATTTCAAAGAATTCAAACAACATTTTCAGAAAAATAAACATTATTTTGAATAGTAAGAAAACACTATACAGCGAAGGATTAAACATCCTGAATATAGCTTCGAATTGTAGATTTTCTGTGATAAGTGATGCTTATGAGAAATTTTCCACGAATTCTTTTCGACGGAGCGTAATTCGGATGCAGGCGGCCAAGGAGCCTAAGGGCGACACGTTTTCGAGTAGTATGGCAAAGCTTGGGATGTGAGCCAGCTTCGGAATAACCTGTTAGACCGATCTCTGCCTCGCAGGCCGCGTTCCGGAGGATATAGACGGGAGAACGGGCTCTGGAAAAATAAACGCGCTTCAGGATGTGTCTAGCCTCATCCCTCTCTCTTTTTTCGTCCTCTCTTACTCTTTCTCTCTCTCTCCCTCTTTCTCTCTCTCTCTCGAAGAGAGCTTGTTACACTGTGAACGATACTTGCATACTGATTCGCGTTCGCTATCCCACTCTTACCCGGAGCGCTGATCAAGGGAACGAAGACGAGGTTCCCGGCCGATTGGAAGTATCGGATGAACGAATTGAATCTAAAGAGGGCTGCCGATACGCGTTTCTTTCCCCACGGTATGGATCAAGTTTTTTCTCCACTGAAATCCATCGCGAACTTCCGTGTCTGTTAACCAGAACCACAGGACTTGTTTGCTACCGAAAGTCGATTCGCATGGTCGAAGACTTGAATGTTCTCTTGGCGAGAGACGATCTTGGCATCTCTAAACCGCACGAAGCGTGCTTGTGTACGTGTTTTCTTTCGAACTCGCTGGAATACAGGTGTACATGTGACTAAACAACGAAGAAAATGTGTGTACACTTTTGGAGAAACGTCGAAGGAATTCCTGAAGTGATCTCACGAAACTTTTCCCTTTACGAAAATATTCACCGAGCCTTCGTTTAGGAGTTACGGTATATATTCTATAGACGCGACAACCTCGGGGGGATTTGGTCGCATCTATCGTACAGGGAAGCTATTTTTGTATCTCCAAAGGCCGAACCGAGCATTTGTAGCGGTTAACACCGATATACACTAATGTTTCTATTAGAGCGACAGCTTCGGGGGGATTTGGTTGCATAAACCGTGCGTAGACACTATTTTTCATCTACAAAGGGCGAGCCTAATATAGAGGACAGCGCGTGTAAAGAGAGACCACGTACGAGCCTTTGTGCATAGCATTGCCGCTCTAATAAAAACATTACTGTACCGAGCCGAGATCAGATTACTAAGTTAGGGGGGATATTTTTGGTCGCATATGTCGTGTAGACATTGTCTCGTCTATCGAAAATATACTGTATTATCGAAAAACATGGACCAATCGCAGCAACAGTGTACACTGATTTAAATAGCAGATACTTAGTTTCCTTTTTAAATATACAAGGATTCGAATCGTTGATCGTCACACTTTCTTACACTTGTGGAAACATTTACCTAATTTCACCCAGGAGCCGCAGCTCGATTACGCTACCACTCTAACGAATGCCAGCCATTCTTCAGCCGAGCTAAATAGTCGTCGCTTCAGGAGCGCAGTTCCGTCTTTCCCGACGCGAATCATCGATCGCGCACGAAACGGACCAGCCCTTCTTCTTTGTTAAGAGAATTGTTAAGCAACTTGGGGGAATGTGTCGTTTGAACAAATTCGTTTTCTTTCAACCAACATTCTCGTTGATTTTCGACAGGAGGAATATCACGGAGTAATATTTAATTTGTTGCTGTTTCCGGCGCACAGTTTCGATCAATTAATAACTAGTGAATTAGCAATTTTGCAATTTAAATTTTTTCTTCTCTAACGTTTCGGTCTTGGTTTGGACCCTTTTCAAAGGAATTTTGCGTTTGCTATGTTTATACATTATTTATACATTATTGATACATTTGGGTTCCATGGAAATCATTGACACTTTCCTGGACACTGTTTTCACCGGCTCCAAATTTGACCGACGCCTACTTCGGCCGATAACGCCTTTAACCAACAACGATTTTAGATTAGATATCGGTTAAAGGCGTTGTCAGCCAAAGTAGGCGTCGGTCAAATCTGGTGCCGGTGAAATGTTAGCGGTGAAAACCATGTCGGGGAAATTTGTGTTGGTAATAATTTCCATGGGACCCGATACATTTAAGCATTTATTTATACATAGCAAACACAAAGTTCCTTTGAAAAGGGTCCAAACCAGGACCGAAACGTTACGGAAGACAAAGTTTAAATTGCAAACTTACTAATTCAATAGTTATTAATTGATCGAACCTGTGCGCTGCAAACAGCAACAAATGAAATATTTAACATTTCCGATCGACATAATTGATTATTTATCACGAAATAATGTTCCGCTCGAATATTTACGGTCGCAATAATACGGTACGCCGCGCCGCAGCGACGGAAGTCCCGCGACGCGTATTTACAGTCGCGTGAAATTTAAAATCTAATAAGCAGCTTTCAGACGCGTCGACGCAACTCCGTGTCGGAACGGGAGAGGGTGGGCAAAGGGAAAAAGGGTTGACGCCACCCCGTTGAAATCCGTCGGTCGGACAACGGGGACCAGACGACTGCCAGATGCCGGGTAAAATAATAAAACCTTCCGGCCACGAGATAGTCTGATTTACGGTGACAAAGGCGAAGGTTATCCCTTGTAAACCGCGAAGGGTGTTCGGTGATTCATTGGTCGAATGTTCGGGTGTTGCCGCCGGAAAACCGTCTGCTCGGAAAATCCTCCACGGCCTCTGCGATCGATAGATCTCGACATATTCTTTTTAATTTATTCCAATTTTGTTTTTTTTTCAACTGAAAAACCGCTCCGTTATAATGGCTCGTCAATCGAGGCACTATTTCTTATCGATACACCGTCTTCCCGACAGGATAATCTCGCTGGAAAGCGAAAGGAAGCCGTGCAAGTTGAATCGCGTGACGTTCGATTGCTTGTGCTCATTTCACTAATTGGGTAAACTAATAACGACGGCCGTTTCTCCGATCTCTTCTATCGTTTGTAATCTCCGCCATCCTAGAAAAGCTGTCGATTAAATGAATTGCGAGGAGGGTGTTCCTCGTAAACGGTACAAATCATTCTAATCGGCGAACCGAGCCGAAACAACACAGTTTTGACGATTTTACGTCACGAAGTTAAACTCGTACAAAAACTAACCCTACGCGCCTTTCTTCTTGTGTATATTACGCAAAAGAAAGTAGCATGTGAACATCACCGCCCGCTTTATGGGAAAGCAATTGACGAGATTCTCCATAAGAAAAAAATATATAAAAGAGGAATAACATTTTCCAGTTCGACGTCGCGGTTTCGAGAAAAACGAGTCTGAAAGTGCAGCGAGAATGTGTCCTATTAGAGAGGAAAGAGTCTGATTATGGCTGACCTATTCTACTTACTGCGTAACTATGCCACTCGAACCCGGATCTTTGAACTCGATTTTCTCGAAAACGAAACGTCGGACGAAAAAATGTTATTGCATGTTTTCGACGCGTTTTTCAACGTAGAATCTATCCCCGGTATCACCCATCCGGCAACACCCTCTGCATGACTGTGAAAATAAAATTAAAATGAGCAACACCGTTTCAACAGGGAACCTACCACTAAAAGCGATTAATACAGTTAAAATTTTTAATATAAAAAGTTTTTAAAAACCACGCTTACATTATCTGCACTAAAAAGTAGAAAATAATATTTTTAGATATTAGTGACTATAAATATTATTTTTTTCCATTTTAGTGCATTCTAATATAAGCGTGATTTTTAAAAAGTCTTTTTATATATTTTTTTTCTACTTTTCGTCTTTACTATCCAGCGTATTTAGCAAGGCCCGCTTACCGTGCAGAACTGCCGGCCCTCGTCACCTCCCCCCTTCCCGCTCGACCTAATCCAAACCAACCCAGTAAGTAAACTGAGCTCCTTCGGTGCGAAGTGGGCTAGTGGATTGGGATCGGAATCGGAGTGGGAACGCGTAGTGGAGTAGGGAGCGCTCGGATTGGAGATCGTTGCACGCGATGACGTACTACCGAACGTCGCGCGACGAAGGAGGATATGAAAAAGTATTGTTTAAATCCTAAACGCACAGTCTTTAAAAAAATATATTTTTTTGAATATTGTCTTCGGTTTTTGAGCTATGTTGAAAATTTCAACTTTCTAGCTCATTGGGAAGTGGTTTAAAATTCGATTTCATTGACGCATACAACAACAACAACAACAATGACGACGACAACGACAACTCGACAAGCTAATATAAGCGTGGTCATAAAAATGACTGTTTGTTCGCACAATATTGAATCCACAAACTTAACACAAGCCGGCTGTTGTTTCAAGGCTATTGATAAAATAAAATTCGCGCGCGGTCCATGAACATTCATTTGGCCGACGAATCGAAAGACAATCTCTCGTCACGGGAAGTGTGAAAATGGATTTCCGCAGGGTACACAACCCGTCAAGGGTTCTGAATTGTGCAGCGTTAGTGGGTGTCGCGAAAACAGAGAGTCGCTCATTTTGTGTTTCGCGCGTGCGAAACTGTGTATCGTATACGTATACGGTATACGGTTCGACATATTTTCGGCTTATCCGACCGCGTCAACAGTGAAAAGCGTTGCCGGGATATTTATCCTGGTATCTCTAACGCGTCACAGAATTTTTGTCAGTTAATAAACAGGCCGAACCGCGGCCGTGTATGTATGGCTCCACCATTTTCCATTTTGCAGATCGACGGCGTAACGTCGCGCGATTTATCCACGAATTCGATCAATCAGCGTTAACGATAAAACTCGCGACGAATCTAGTTTCTGAATTAAACAAACTACCGAATGAAAAATGCCGATTGAAATTTCGTTTTCCATGGATCCAGAAAATCGAATTCGTTCGATCGGTTGCGCGAAGTCATGCCAGTCCAATAGCAGTGTCATTAGTTTATCTCATTTATTTCGAAATTTTTACCTGAATCATTTGATGCTCAAATTATAAAGTATTGCAAATTCAACGCTATGCTCCGGCAAGTATATATATATATAATAATTCGGAAACGTTTTATTCGTTTATGTTTATTTATTCTGCGGCGTGAGGTGTAAGAATATTTATATATATATTCTGCATAAAATATCCGCGAACCAGTCGCAATTGTGCTCGAAGTCGAGCAACGTGTTCATACAATTCGTCGAGTAATAATTCACTCGGTGAACCGGAGCTGTCGCGACTGATACAGAATAATTATTCGAAGCAAAGCGGGACGTTAATTTCCATCGTTCGGACAGGAGCGTGGGGGGGAGGGCGGGCATTAAACGCGATGCATGCTCCAGGGCGGTTGCAGCGGATACAATTAGAAAACTCTTTTCTCGAACGCCTGGATATCCCCACGACTCGTAAATCTTCTCGAGTTCTTTAATCCCGGCGAGACTACCGGTTGAAAGTGTTCTCTCATTTTTCTGTTCAAAGCTGTTTCGCGGATTTTTTCTTCCCAAACCCGGCCGGAATGATGTATTCGCCTCGCCGAGAAGTGGCGAGTTGGAAAAAGACCGTCAGGCTGACGACCGCTCGATTAAACCTCGAGCACCACTCCACATCCTATTCCACAAAACTTTGAAATTAAGTCTTAAATACTAGGATTAAAAGAGAAGCAATTATAACGTGCAAATGTCACATAGACCGTGTTAAAGTTAATTGGGAAGGGGAGGGGGGACGAATATCACCCAAAAAAACACGCACAGGCTACGAATCCCGCACGTGACCCCAAGTTGCGGACACCACTCATACCCTAACAGCATCGCCAGATCAAGTTGGAGTACAGTAAAGATCCGAATACTTTCCGGGGTTCGAGAGGTCCTGATTCTTGTCTAGGCCTACTCCCTCCACTGCCTGTCAACTCTGTAGTGCGCCACAGGGCAGCGAATATTCTTGTCGGCTCGGGTACATCGGTGTGAACACCACTACATTGACACAACGAATCGAATATTCAAACATCTTAATTTCCATTATTTTTTTATGACACTTTTAAAAACGTATTTCTGGTATTTTTCTTATTAAAACAAGACCAAACACGATTTAATTGTATTTAGTGTGAAATCGACTGTAAAAATTTCGGTCGCAAGGAAGGGTAAAAGAAGGGCGACGGCGACACGTAGCGTGCCACGCGATCCGCATTTCATTCTCTCCTTCTCTATGTTCGACTCTCTATTATAGTCTCTCTCGGGGCGGTCGGAGCAGTAGACGCAGCCATAAATCAGAAAAGCAAGTCAGGTTACGATTCTTGTCTGCTCAGTGAACAGCTTCCTAGACAAGAATCAAGGGATTACTGTATATGCTCATGGTGGTGAAATGGCATGGTGGAAGGGGAAAGGAAGGAGAGAAAAATCAACCAGTTTCACTGATTCGCAACCTGGCGTGAAGAGTGGGATCCATAGCCTCTCCCTAAGTGTCCGTCGGGACGTTCGATATAGAAGCTCAGCGTCACGAATGGAAGACATATAGCGCGGAGTAGGGATGTCACATGGTCCCTACAAGTAAATGTTAAATATTTAATCAGTACGATTTCAACCAGCATTGCGTTCAAATCAGTTCTCAATGTTACACAATTTAGTTTATACATAGAAAACGCAAAATCCCTTTGAAAAGGGTCCGAACCAGAACCGAAACGTTAGGGAAGAAAAAGTTTAAATTGCTAATTTAATAGTTATTAATTGATCGAAACTGTGCGCTGAAATTATCAATAAATTAAATAATCCCCACAAGTGTTTGACTAACCACTCCCAGACGGATCGGTACATCCTGTCCAAAATAAACAATTAAACTCCAACCCCAATAAGATTAGACCATCATCTTTATCCCCAATCTCTGAATGCCCGCGGCGCGGCGTTGAGATCGGGAAACGCCTGTATCCACGAACGCGTCGTCCCTGGGTCGTGGAAAATGCAAACGTGTTTCAGAGAGTTTACTCACAGACACCTTATTATTCCAGACAGCGTGGTTCGTCAAGATAACCAGATTCCCCGGGTGAAAATGTGTATGCGTCTCAACGCGACGCGACGGTTGCCGTCCGGCCGAAACACCCGGCTTTTTTCCGGCACGTTCCCTCGCCGCGCCCGTTATTATACATGCAAACACGCCGTGAAAAATTATAATAACCGTGGGACGAACTCTCTATAGGAAGAGCGAGACAAGGAAGGGGAATCGTCGACGCCGGGAATACCATCGGAGGAACCATGACGCCTCTTCCAACGGTTACCCGAAATCGAATAAACACGCCGCGTTATGTGGCATATTCAAGTTCCCCGACGTTTACTCGAAACTGTTCCTTTCTCGTCAGATACCAGAACACCCTCGGGACCGCTCCGTCGTCCCTGCTGAGCATTCCCAGAACGGCGAAAAATGCCGGGACTATGTACTTAATACACATCTCCTATTTCACTATTTTCTACCTTTCCTGGGATTGGAAATACATTTTTTAGGGAACAAAGAGCAAGTGCCGGAGGAAAGAGGCAACTGGGGGAAATCAAATAGCGTTGATCCGGAGAGCATTGCAGAATGCAAACATATCGAGTATTTCTATGTCGTAGTTGCTATGTCCGTGTGGTTGTTGAAACGAGTCCTATTATCGGATAGCTTCCTCTTGGGTCCTCTTGTGATCAGCTACGTCTAGCTGAGCTCCATACGGTTCGCTCATTGATCGCCGTTAAAAACGGCGAAGTTCCGCGTCTGTTTAAGCAATTGGTACCGTCACAGTCCAGGATACAGTGCAGTTAAACCAGGCGTCTCGTTCCCGTGCCTCCTCATCGCCGGAACGAACTTGTTCGGGAGCGTTCGGGCCCATTGGCCACGGTTCCGGGCGTGCGCACCCGGATGCTTTCAAATTATTTTATGGCTGTATGAAACGTTCGCTCGCCGTGTATATGTATGTATATCGACGACGCGCGTCCGCGCGCTGACTCTAACGGTCCGTTTCCGAGCGTGCTTTTTCCTCGTCGCATTGTTTTACATCCACAGCTTGCGAGGGAGCCGACACGTGTTCTGCCGTTTTTTCGTTGGCCCCGTTACTCGTCCGTGCTAAAGCTTTACCGATCAATAAAGTATCGCGCCGAACGACCGTTCGCTGTTGATCAGCGAAAACGAACATAATTTTTCGATACCTCTGGATTCGGACTGGCCTCGTGTATAACCGAGAGCTAAGAGGACTAGTACTGCGCCACTAGATGGTGCTTCACTGCTATTCACTGTCTGTAGTTAGATAGTAACCGGTCTAGGAAGTTAGAACTGGAGATCAGACGAGGGTCTAGAGAAATAGGGGTTGCGAGATGGAGTTTTAGAGAGATGGGGGCCTAGGGAAATGGTGGTCTAGAGGAAAAGGGGTCTAAAGAAATGACGGTGTAAAGAGTTGGGGGTCTAGGGAAAGTGGGTCTAGAGAGATGGGGGTCTAGTGAGATGAGGGTCTAGAGATATAGAGGCCTAGAGAAATGGGAGTCTAGAGGAAAAGGGGTATAGGGAAATGGGGGAGTAGAGAAATAGGGTGTAGACAGACGGGGGCCTAGAGAAATTGAGGCCTAGAGATATGGGTTCTAAAGAGATGGAGTTAGAGAGAGATGGACGTCCAGGATTCATCTATCATCTAGCTGATGCTTTACAACCTATTGCTTGTAACTAGCTGCAGCAAGACCCTCATCAGTCTAAGGAACCACTGTCGTCAGGATTCAGCTACCAGTTAATCGAAGAGGAGTACACCGAATAGTAGAAGAGGATCGGGGCTAAAGTCTGGTAATCAATAAATCGCTAAATCTATTTATCCGATCCACCATATTTGTTTCCCGGGTACATCTTCACGTTCTAGCTCAGCGAGCAGAAGTAAACACGTCACGTTTCAACGTTGGACGGGTCTCGACGACAGACAGCGTCGAATCGAGGCAAACATTTGATACGAGACGTTATTTGATCGCCGAAAGGTCTTGACTTCCACGTAAATCTTACCTGTATAACTCTCGATTTGTTGAGGATCGTATTCCCGGATGGCTGGTACCGCTCCATGTCCCTTAGTATACCGCGCACACCGACGTCCTCCGCGTCGACCAGACGGAAGGCAGTGATATTGACGAAATTGTACTTGAAATCCTCGAGGTCGAAGGTCTCGATATCCTGGAAAAAGGAGCCGACTCACGACCTCCCTCTCTCATTTTCGAGTTGCCGGCGCTTCTCTACCGGCTCGAGGGTACTTACGAAAGTCGTGAAGAGATAATGGTACTTGTAGTCGTTCATTTGCAGCTGCAGGATCTGAAAGCAAGCAGTCCGCCCAGATTTATTATACACTGTTTAATGTTATTCGTTTGTTGGTAGCCCACTCCGGTTCGACGCTAATTCAATCGCGGAAGCCACAGAGCGCTTTGAAGTCAAGAGGCACTTTGGCAATTGCAGCTGTGCTTCAACGGGTTTGAAAGAGATTCATGCGAAATTGTTGCTGAAGCATTTCGGACGTTTCTCCGAGTCGAAAGAGTACCAACACGACATGGTAGCATGTTTGAAATCTCTCTTAACCGAACTGATGTACAGAAATCATTACATAAGTCTAGAGAATACACAGTCCAGATTTCTAGCACTGTAGCCAGATAATCATATCCGAAGATGCTCTACCGAAGAGTTTGGATAAGGGAGGCTCTACTTAATCGTGCATACTCGGTGAAATAAAAACCGAACTGGGTCGTGTTGGGTATCATTTCACTCGGTAAACAGTCGGGAATACACGAATGACAGTCTCCCGTAAAAATTCTCAAAAGCAAAATGGCTGTGTCATTTTTTCCAATCTCGAGGTTCGCAGAAAGACACGAAAAACAGCGTATCGACGCGATATAATGGACAGTTCATGCTTGAAATTGTGATGTTTCCGACTGGAATTGTTGGGCGGTGGTTCGGATCGATGGAAATAGTAAGAATAGTGTGGCGGGCCGTTAGCAATCTGTGCGGCTCGCTTGGGAATAAATACGGCGCGAGTAACATCTTCGATCTATTTGCATTTTCCACGCGTGTCGGGGTTATCGAAACCCGTGGAAAGCAGACTCGCGGGGTTGGGATCGATAGACGAATATGCAGTTACCATTCGAAGAAAATGATGCATGTGCTCCGGTCTGGTATCCACGATGAGATTCCGTATTTCCTTGCTTTTCATCTCGGAGAGAACCTGCCGGTAGGAATCCGGGTCGGCCTGCCTGAGGTTAACCTCGATCTCCCGAGACTTCGGCGACCTGACGAGCTCTCGTAGCTTCACCAAACCTGAAACGGTCGTCGTTGGCACGATTAACCCGTCGTTGTCGATTAAAGTGGAACCAATCATCCGGTTTTCCACAGTTCACCGTCGAACGCGTCGACCATTTTTATTTCACCGCGCCGCGGCACATCGCGAAACGATCATCGACAACTGGCCGCTATATCGCAACGCTAGGAACCGTGCAAAACAAACCACATCGACTCGGAACATTAAAATAATTAAATAAAAATTAATGTACAGCAGATGATTCAAAGGCGTCCCGAATTCGGAAATTGCTGATTACTCTAACACGATTCCGGGACCGTTGTCGATACGTGCGTTTCCCACTCGTTCGCGGTTTTCTCGACTCGTCGTTATAGAAATTGATGCGCGCAATGCAGCTATGCAGCTTGCCAAAATGCAACATTCTTCTCCGAGATTTTTTAATTTTGCGAAACCTCCGTCAATGCGTGTGGCACGTTCTTCTGATTGAAAAGAGCCGAAACACGATATGTTTCACAGCACTTTTGCCTGCTCAATTTCCATCTCGACTATCCGAACTACTGTCTCCGCACACATAGATAACTGAAGCTAGAGCAATCTGTATACGGTTCACCTCTAAAAACATAGCTAAATAACTGTTCTAGCATCTAGACTAGGGTTTATACAAAAACCGACTTTTTGAAAGGCCGATTTTCGGATTTTAACTTTTCCATGAAACCGGTTTAAATCGGTTTCGAATTTTTCGCAGATAAAAAGCAAGACATATTTACAACTTAAAGTAGACGTTCCTAATTTATGATAATTCAACAGTACGAAAAAGGAATACATAAATGACATTCTCTAAAGTATTAAATAATAAATTAAAATTTTTTGTTCCTCTATTTGTAGTCTCCAAGACCAAAAATTCCTGCTTTAATGTTTGAGGACTAGAGGAAGTCGCTTCTTCAGGTTTTTGTAGATTATTGCTATTTCCATAGCGTTTTTCATCATAGACATGTCTTGATTTTCTTCTTCGTCCCTATTTTTTAACACATCGCGGTCATCTTCTGTAAAATAATTTCTGTATAATCTTGATAATATCTGTCCGGATAACTTAATAATATCAGTTTTTCTAGCTAATGGAAGAAATTTACTAGAAGATATATAAGTGTTATGTATAAATTTAAAAGCGGTTTCTTTTTTACTGAAAAAACCGGTTTTCGAATTGCATAATTTTCTTTTAAAATCCGGTTTTCAAATCTGGGTTTTAAGAACCGATGAACTAGACGTTTTCTAGACGTTCTAATCTAGACGTTTCTCCGAAGAATTCGGATAGCAGAGGTTCCACTTAATCGGGATGTACACGGTCGAATACGGAAGCAAACTGGGTCGTGTTAGGTATCATTTTACTCGGAAAAGAGTCAGTAATATATTAGGGATGGTCCCATTAAGAAATAATTAAGAAGAAAATAGCTGGGCACTTTTTTAGGATTAATGCTAGCGATAGGAGTGTTGGAATTGCTTTGTGTTCGCTTCGTTGGCGAGAATAACAGCAGGAATACAAAATGTAATCGGCGCCTAGTGGATCCGCGGACATTCTAGTAGTTTAATTCGCATAACATTTGCGGTAGAAACGAAATAGTTTCTTGGTGGATCTTCTTGGCTACTATTAGGCCGGTCGTTTAATGGGACGGAAACCCGTGAATCGCGTCGCCCGATGAAATCAATACTTCCCACCGCCTAAGTAATCAAGGTATCATCTCGACTTGCGGGTCTTCCGGGGTTCGGGTTCGTTCCCTTTCAAGTTTCCACAGGAACTTCGTTGTCTGGATTTCTCGAACGTTTCCCCGGTTCCTCGCAGGGGCTTAAGTCAATCTAATCTTTTCCGACAAATCTCGGCGGCGGGAATGGTTTTCAATGGATTTACCGGCGTTTAGCCGATAACGTCGCTACAAATCGCCACCCCTTCCCAAAATTATTTCGCCCTCACCCTGAATATTTTTCGGTTCGATTTGGTTTAGATCAGGAAAACCTGACACCATTCTCGAGGTTAAATTATTTAGTCAATATCAATTTTTAGGCATAGCCGGAACCCTAGAATTTAAATGTTTAGAATTATCGAATTACTAGCAATTAGTATATTTGGCTGTGAAACGTAAAACTGTAATTCAATACAGATTCGCAATTAGTAAGGTATCAAAATTCGTACATTATAGTAATTAACAGAGTCCGCGTCGATTAGAAACATGGTGTCAAATTTATTTGACGAATCCGAGACTGTTGTTATAAACAATAAAAAATTATAATAGTCGGTATTAACAGAGTTGGATCTGATTGGAAAAATGGTCTAGAACTTATCTCACGGATTCGAGATTGTTGTTACGAACAATTGAGAAAATTATTGTAAATTTAATATAAAATCCGTACGCTTGCAATTAATTATATCAGAGTTCGAGCTGGTCGGAAAAATCGTGTGAAATTAATCTCACGAATGCAAGATTGATTGTACGTGTTGAATAATTGTACTAGATGTTATTCGTGTAAAATATTGGCTGAAACCTAGGGAGAAGAAACATTGTGTAATAGTCAAAGGAATAATCGTGCTCGATTAATTGCCGCTCGTCCGATTAATATTACATTTTGGTGGGTGTTGCACGATTAACGGGACGCGATTAATAATTCCGAACAATTGGAAATAAATTGTCGAGCCAAACAAATGACCGTGCACGGTCCGGCAAATTCCCTGTAATTCGTAAAGCCGTTCCTAACTGGTTCGCGGGGGGGGGGGGGGTCTATTTTCTTGTCACTGTGTGTAACGTTAATCGCGGGAGAAGGAGCTGGAATGGAACGGATCGATAAATGCTTGAGTAAGAAACGTAATTTACTCGTCGCTGATCGGGGACCATAAAAGCTATTTGGAAAGTTATAAACGCGCAGTTTCATGTTTCGCGTCGCTGTCGGCTTGTTGATCGTTAAAGAAGATATATTGTCGGCGGAACATTTACCTATTCGGAGCGAAACGCCTTGAAACAAAAGACTCTCGATGCTATTCTGTGTCGAGACGTTTTGTTCGTGGTTCAAGTGAATTTTAGAAGTATCGTTTACCCATCTGAAGAAAGCTCTCTCTTAATGTTTCAATTATGTCCTAGAAAAATTGACACAATCATATTTTTACCACGGATTGTTATTATTTGTATTCAATTACTAGTTGACCCGACAGATGTTGTCCTGTCCAAATTTCAATAAATTTGTTTGCGATCGATTTAATTACGCGTATCCATCGTTCGAACGGTGAGTTATGGTCTTTGAGTTCACACAAAAAACCCCTAGAAAAAAAGCATTTTCATTTTTTCCCGAATTTCCCATTTTTCCGGGTAACTTTTCCAAGCGTTCTTTCCCTGAAAACCTTATTCGGACTATTAAGAACTTTTTTTTTAAACAGCATTTAATTTTTGTTTATATAGATTAACTTAGAACAAAAAATGAATTAATAAATCTTTCTGAGAACGAACAAACAAGTTTTCCAGTGATGATTAGCAATTTTATTATAATTTTTAACCGGTAGATTAGCAGTAAGAGAGCCGGTGGTAAGGAAAGTCCGAACCACTGCATAAAATAAAATGGACTGGTTGCGCGACGTTCGCGACGTCGACTCTGAAAAGATTCAATCTGGTTCGACTACACGGGTTCAACCACGATTCTCAACCCGGAGGTGTTGAAATGTTTTCCCACCACGATTGCCGCCTGTATATCAATCCATCCACGCGAGTTCCCGAACTCGATCGTTCCTAGATCGCTATCAGTTCACCAAAGTTAAATGAACATCGTTCACCCTTCGAAATTCAATATGCCCTGTCCGAGGAACATTTGTCTTCGACGTGCAACTTGCACAGCTAAATTTTGCGACGGTTTCGTGGAACGCGGAAAAATAAGAGCCGGCATAAATCGTCAGGCTTTTTCTCTCGGCGCGCGAAGAGAATCCTGTCTGATCCTTCAGGATTGTGTTTTTCCGTCGAGCCACGTCTGGGAAAGTTGCGGAGAATAAAAAGGAGAGAACGCAATAAGGACAGGCGACCAAGTTTGTACCAGGTTCGCGCGAGCTTTTCGACTGTCCCGAAACAAATGACCACGCCGGTATTTACGTACTCTAATGACAACCACTTAGGATCGTGCCCGGAATGCCGATAACCGCCCTGGGGATGAAATATTACGTCGTCGGGTGCGGTGGTCGGAAGGAAGGAAGGAAGTCGTCCCTTTTTCTTCCTGTGGCGGGCGCGATATAGTATCGGGACTCTCTCCCTCTCTCTCTCTCCTCTCTCTCCCTCGGTAACCAAGGAAATTGAATTGCTTGAGTCTTTTCAGGGTACATATTTTATCGAAACAAGTGGATCGATAACGATGATAAATTGCCGGTGACAGCCCATGCCGCTCAACTCTTTCGTATTACACACCGCGGCGATATCATGGTCATGGTTATTAGACGATAGTCAAGATTGATGGGGGGTTCCATCGCGTCATCGCTGTGAACGATCCGGACGTTTAATGACCGGCAGATTAGTAGACTACCCGTTTTTGTGCGTTCAATGACAAAAACGAACAAAATACGCAGTTTTTGTGCAATTAATAATTGCTTGGAATTTATAATTTCATTTACAATTTTTCTCTGATCTTCACAAGTACAAGATAGCCCGAAATTTCAAATGTCAACCCTTAAATATAATAACGAGAGGGTGCAAGTTTCATTAAAAAGATTTTATAAATTTAACGATATTAGCGTACTTAGAAATGAATGAAACTACTAAGTGTGCTGATATTGTTAAAATGTTTTAAATTCTCTAATAAGATGGAAATAGAAGAAAATAAGACGGACATCTAAATACACCGCCAAAATTAAGTAATGTGCAACAGCAGACAAGTGGGAGGGTGCAAGTTTCATCGATAAAAAGAGTTTACTTTAACGATATCAGCGAACTTATAAATTAATGAAACTACTAAGTGTGCTGTTATTGTTAAAATGTTTTAAATTTCCTTATTGATGGAAAAAGAAGAAAATAATACGGACACCTCTTACACAAGACTCCAAGACACCTCTAAAATGAAATAATTGGCAGACAAATGGGAAGGTGCAAGTTTTATCGATAAAAAGAGTTCACAAATTTAACGATATCAGGATGTTCTTAAAATTTTTCAAATCTTTTGATCAATGGAAATTGAACCCTCCGATGTTTCTGATGTTGATTATTATTTGATTTTTCAGCTAAGACACACTGAACTACTTTTCAGTAGGCACACGGACTACTACAGGAAGATCCGCAGTCTACCGATTAGGGTCTCTTCCGGATTGCTTTATGGGACTATTACGGACCAAATCAGACGGACACCATGAACGTTTGACGAGCTCTCTCTTCGAGGCGAAGCGATAAACCAGGGACCTCCCACGTTTACAGCTTCGCTCCATGGGGCAATCCGTTGGCCCTTTACGATAACGTTGAAGATTCTCGCGCGCGCCTTTAGCTCCCTGCTTTAACAGAGCGACGGGGCTTACGACGATCTTTCATTATGGGGTGACGGGGATCATACTAGAGTTCACTGAATCCCGATGTCTACGGCGATAACGCGAATAAACAAAGAGGATTTTGCTTTCAACTATAAATCCGGGGGGCACAGATTTATCTTTCCTTCGGCTTCCAGGGATACTGCTTTTTTAAACGCCATTCTCGTCGTCTTTCGCAATATGACGTGAAGTCCTAGCGAGTCTTAATAAAATTGCAATCCCGTTATCGATAGTTGCCTCTGCGAAAAAATACACAACTCTTGCAATTTTTAATATTTTTCCTTGAGAAAGGAATCGCACATGTACTTCAAATACCATTAAATATATGTAAAAATTTTCAGTTTAAAAGATTGAATAGTTTGTCTAAAAAAAAATTCTGAAAATTGGTTTTCACCAATATCGTATTCGAAGATAGACCATCTATTGAAATGTGTTCGTTAAAAAAATTGTATACGTAGTAAAAATCATATATGTAGTTCACATACCAATAAATACATGTGTAAAATCTCGATGGAAAAGGTTCGATAGTTTTCCAGAAAAAAATTCCCAAATATTTTGGCAAAACCAATAAAAGCCAGAAATTATCCTCCGAAACACGTTGTATAAATGAATACGTAACTCACGCAATTGTTAATATTTTTATCTGAAAGCAGTCACACGTGTAGTTCAAATAACAACAAACGCGTACAAAAGCTCTGTTTTTAATTGCATCATTTTATTCACATTCTGATTCTTTAGCGACTCCCATGCGAGCAGGTACAATATGAAATGGTTAGTACGCTTTCGAAACGGATTGAAAAATGTAACGATGGAAATGTAACTGGAAAACAATTTTCCGGAATATCGAGAACGAAGTCGGCTAATAAAGGGTTACGGCTTTCGCCAATTAACAATCATTCCGCATAATAGTCTTTTATACGTGTACATTAGCTGTAATTACATAAGATAACGGTAAATACATGTCGTTCCATTATACGAACATTTTAAAAATGGAACACCATTGGTCCGAAATTATATTAACATTCGCATAACGAACATTCAGCACTGTACTAATGGAACATTTATAATTGAATCCTTGCTGCTCTGCCTCTATTTAAAATTTAAATGATTCATTTGAAGTATTTCACGTCATTTATTACATACGCTGTGAATCGATATTTAAAATTTAACATGGACTGTGTAGCGAGAATAATTATTAATAAGCTCATGGCTAGGTATCCTCATGCCATTTGCGCGTCTTAATAAGTGTGAAGCACAAAACAACACATAATCCAAAATCGTGACACTATACAGGACGAAGTCATTTCGATCACTAAGGGTGGATTTAGGTAGGGAAATTTTGCGTTTTTATAATTAATAATTAATAATTAATAATTATAATTATATATATATATTTCCACTAAAATTCTTTAAAAAATTATTCCTATCTACTTTATTGGCGAAAAATGTTTTTTTTGAAACGTATGAAACTTATTTCTTTTTAATCGTAGATCATTTTGCAGGATATTCCATGTATATGTGGTATTGTAAAGTCTTAAAAATAGTCGGGTTTCACTTTCTGAAGGGTTAAGGTCTTATAAGGAGAACTGCGTTTCATAAAATCCTGTAAATGAACTGTTAAATAAATAATGAGCAAATCGATTGTCTGAATCCGCCGGGCGAGGCAAGCACTGCGATAACGCGATGTTTTCACTATACATTATACACTGTACTGTATATACACTACTAGCTTTCCCCCGCCACGCGTTGCTGTGGCACAGTATTTTTAAAAGCATGTACGTACTGAACATGTTTGTGATAATTTATTTCGTTCAATTCCATTTCGGTTTTCGCGTTGTTCTGTAGTTCTTTCTCTCTCTCTGTCTCTCTCCCTCCCTTTCTCAAATTGAATATCGGTGCTACCATTCAAAAATTATAAGCAGAAACGTGCTCGAAAGAGGGCGAAAAAAATAAGATAATTTGAACCTGCCCTCGCACTCAAGCCAACGCAGCGGGAACATCCATAACAGTATTCATTATTGAAGGACATTAAAGAGGATAGCGTGAAAATATTCCTCGTTTTCAAATACCTATGTATACCAATTTTCATAGCGATAGGTTAACGGTATAGAAGTTGATCTATTGCAGCGCCATCTACAGCGGCGAGTTACAAAAAATTGAATAGCGTAAAAACCTTCTCCATGAAACAATACATATATGTGCCAAGTTTCATGTTGATCGGTCAAATAGTTTCATATACATATAGTGCAAAAGTTTGTAGAGCCCTCTGTACTGAGGAGCGGCGAGTCGGTAGAAGGTTCTTGAGCTAGTTACCTGATCTCGAACCCTAGTTGGAATCACCGCATTCCTGAGTGGCCGGTGTCTCAAAATCATATGTAGAAAAAACGTGAAATTTCGCTATACTGAAATATTTCGGCCGATTAAAATTTCACTTCCTTTAGTGTCCCGTTTAGTGTACCGCGCTTCGCTACGGGACATTTTCACCACTGATGAGAATTGAAATGAATACGAAACCGCGTAAAAGATATCGGAATAAAATTTCCACTAGAATTCATTAAAAAATTATTCCTACCTACTATCGTAATAAATATGTTTGTTGCAATAATTATCTAATTAATTCTTTAAATTTGATTGGCTTAAACTAATATTTAGAATTGTTTACTCGTTAATACATTTAGTAGTTCCTCAGATAATTTAAATCACCGATGTCTTTGATTTCTCTATATTTCTTGAAATATTAATAATACGAGGAACAAATGTTGAGTAGAAATGAATAAATTTGTTGAGTATGTAGATACGCTTATGTTTTCACGATAAGCTCCTGGAACCTCATTTTCCTCGAATTTACTAGTTCAGCTATTATAATTTAATGGGAAAAATGCTGGCCTTTATTTTGCATATCTGTGAGACCAACGATTTTTAAGATTTCGAATAATTCAACCAAACAGTAGTCCGAGGAGTATTCCGAAATGTAGTGGGTCGACAAACTGCATGGCAATCGTTTAATTTTATACGGGATCGGTGGGGTGCTACAGAGATTTCGTTTATCCGTTGGAAACACGCGATGGGGCACCGTAAGATTATTTCCTTGGCACGTTGTATACCGTCTCCAAGCACGATTCGAGGCCATCTTTTAGCTGCCGCGAGCGAATCGTAAAGAAGAGACAGCGTCAGCTCTCCATCCCAGTGATTTAGCTGCCGTGCCGCGCGTACGTGGCAGACCGGATACATATTCCTGAGGTGGTGGCCGCTACCGAATCTCACCATCTCTCGCGAGCACGATGGGGGATGGGGAACGTTACTTGCCACTTTCCCGACGATGTACGGGGAATCTTTATCGCCTGCCAATATCCCCGGCACCCGGAGACGCGAGTCTGCTTCTGACGGGAAGATTCCGCACGGTTTACAAGACTTTTTTACTCCCACCACCCCACTACCTCCTCAAAGCTTCAAATAAGCTCCGTCCGCGTCTGTATATCTCCTGCAAATCGAACGTTCCGCGAAGTTCGCTCGCGAACTCTCGGCGACGAATTGCTCCCTCCAGAACAGCCCGCCAATCTCGCGAATCTAGTTTAATCAATTCTCCCGGGATATGTTTATACGATTTAAACTACAAATTTAATTTTTTTCCCATCCACAAAAAAATGGGTCAAAGACATTGCGGAGAACTACAGAGGAATGACCTTGACGGCATACAAAATATACGCAATGATATTAAACGACAGGTTGTTAAGAAGATTAGAAGAAAAGAAAGGACTGGACGAGACACAGTCGGGGGATTTAGGAAGAAGAGAGGGGGAATGGATAACGTGTTGATAATTAAATACGTGGAGGGAAAAAGCTCGGGACTGGTTGTAGTAAAGCTCCAGCTAGTTCTTCCCACCGAAGCCAAGGAATAGGCGTGTAGGGTGAGGTATAGTAAGGGTATACCTTGTGCGGTCTGTGTATCGCACTACCACACACAGGCGCACCAGAGGCCACCTGAGTAATATCAGGGGGCACAGGTGGAGGAGTCCCCCCACACACCCCGGGGTTGTGATGATCCTGGGGCATGTCATAAAGATTCGACATCCTGCACGAAAAACAATAAAAAAAGAAAACGGGAGAAGGCTGAAGGAGAAGAAAGAATAAGTGTGCATGGCATTCGTCGATCTAAGAGCTGCGTTCGACAGAATGGATAGAGGAGTATTGCGGATGCCAATGGAAAAAAGAGGCACAGAAGAGAAGCTCATAAAAAAGGTGAAAGGAATATATGAGGAGACAAGATGCAAAGTGAGAATTAGAAGTGTCAGAGCCATTCTGGGTGAAGAAGGGAGTGAGACAGGGGTGCCCAATGAGCCCGACACTTATGTGGCACCACAAATTTAATGTGATTAATTTCAGGATTTAATTTAACACTGTATCTAGGTCTAGATTGATCCTAGCACCGGCTAATTCTCGTTAACTTAATGAAGAACATTAACAGTGTGCTCTATCGATCTGTTCGGATAGCAGACGTTCCGCAATATCATGGAGAACTCGGGCAAATTAGATCGAAATTGCATCGTACTAGGTATCGTTTTACTCGGGAAAGTGTCAGGAACACGACAGTGATGGTCCCAGGCAGAAATAATTAGAAAGAAAATGGCTGCGTCCATTCTTCCGGCTCGTGCCAGAGGAGATCAAGAAATAACGCTTTTAGGGACACGATTTAAGCAATATTTCGGACCTGGGACTGCCATCATTCCGACTTGGATTGTTTCTGACAGCGATATAGCTTGTTAAACGATTCGAAATGGTTGTGTATAATTCTCTATTTTTGTTCTATAGAGTTATTCGGACCAGATCCACTATAGCTTATAATAAAATTTTTTCTTTTAACCCTCATATGCTCCTAAAAATAGCTGTACAAAAGAGACCAGGATAACAATTCACCGATTTTTATTTTACACATTTAAATTAAATAAGAACAAAAATGAAAATAAACACATTATGTTTCATTGGTAGCGTCACATTCTAAAGAAATACATCTCACGATGTAGACACAAAAGCATGAATAATTTTACAGTACGTGAAAATATTGAATAGGTGAATTTTCACCCTGAGAAACGTATGGGGATTAATAATTGTATGTTTCAATCAACGGAGTTTCGGTCGCGAATGCTCATTCCACCAATTGTCTGGCTGTCTGTAAATTCAAGCAGATGCTGCTATAAGCGACACGCCATCGCAGTTCAGAATGCAGCGCGTGCAAAGACGCGCGCCGTCCAGCTACAGGCATCTCCATTCTCCGGAGTGTTTCGCGAGAAACGAATGTCGGGGAATATAAGAGGATCACGAAGAAAAGGATCAGAGGGTAAGAGAGAACCAGTCGTGGAGGCTGTACAATGGGCGGTGATGGACCGCGTCGAGGGTTCATTCATGATTCCGATGGCGTAAAGGTGGCTGGATCCGGTTGCCAGAATTCGGGGGAGAGGGTGGGATGGACCTGCACCTTATTCCTACAACCCTCTCTCTCTCTTTCTCTCTCTCTCTCTCACACACACACGCTTCACTGTCGATAAAGTAGAGATCTGCATAGCTCCCGAAATAATTTTTCTGCTTTCTAACACTAGAATTACCGAGCACTAAACGCAATTGACATACTTCGCCTTGTAATAATGACGTTTAGATTGCGTGCCGGTTTTGTTTAAGTATGCACTTCAATAGATATGTTCACTAAAATAATTTCTCCGAAAAACATGTATATAGTTTTAATATTTCTAAAAGAACAAATCAGGGACAAGTCATTTTGACCCCCTTTGGTAGAGCCACTTTCTAGACCCCCTTTGGTCCAACGAACGTCCTCCCACGATGGGGGACGCCCGTATTGCCGAAAGGGGTCGTGACTGCGAGAGTACCGGTACTCTCAAGGTCGCACGATGGGGGGCTAGTTCCGAGGGTGTGCGAAATGCAACTTTATGAGTTGACGGGCCTCACCCGTGTACCAATATTAGGGGACTCACACTGAAATGATTTACCCCCTCACTGATGACGGGGAATGAGTGGGCCGAATGGGAGCTAAACGTTGCGCGTGCGCGATATGAATAGAGTGGTGCAAATGGGAGTCCAACGTTGCGCGTGCGCACGGTGCTGGAATGGAATAGTGGAAGGGGTAAGTTGGGGAGTACAGAGGTTCGTTCGTCCTCATTCTAATTTCACTGGGCCTCACCGCGCCCGGAAACCTTCTCGCACGCGCCACCGGAGAGAGTGACAGGCGATCGCGCTCTGGCTTGGACGTGCGAGGTGGTAGCAGGGGGTCATCGGGGGTGCTGAGCCTGGAACTCGACCCTTCAACGGGTCACCCATGGGAAGGGGGAAACGTAGTGGCCGTTGCTACGGTTCCTTAATTAATTGGGATGCATGTAGAGGAGCTTCTCTCCCCTCGGGGTGGCCTTGGAAGGCAGCAGAGGTCAAGTTGTGTACTCGCGTGATCCTTGACACCCTGCGTTAAGTCTTGGGACGGCCGTGTGGTTTTAGTCGGGAGTCCGACATTGGCCTACGTCATCTCTAGCGATGGGAGGGAGGGGGAGTATCCATGTTTTGAATTTCCATACTTAAAAAAAAAGGGATAAGGAATGTCCTGAGCTTGAAATTGAAATTGCTTCGAGTCGAAAGGGTTAAGACTGCCGAACTACTGTTCTCTACTTCCTTCATTGAAGGGGTGAAATCAACCCTTGAAACAATTTTCTTCTCGGTGAAACACCTCGATAACAACAAATGGCTTGAAACAAATGTTCAAACGATATTGTCTGTGGCTACGAAAAAGTGGACAAAACTATTTTTTGATTTCAGGGGTTCGACAACTTCCCTTGTAAGTTCGGGGACATTGAATACAAATGAATTTCGCCGATGTTCCGGAAATGTTCTGCGAGACAGACCTCATCGAGATTATCCACATAAACAATTTATCAAATGCAAGATCGAAGACAGTCTCGAGACGAAACTTGCAGAGAATGATCTTGAAAATCATTTGAATGGAGAACTTAGCGGTTCGCATAAATTGCTCTCGCTGAAAGACGATTTCCCGCCGACAGGGTGTCTCGTTCGCAACAAAATGTCGAGCAAACTCCGTTCTCCAATCACCGTGGGGAATTTTCAACAATCCTAATAACGTTAGTTATTTTACGCTGGCAGCGTTAAGCGTCGTTACATCGGCACCGGGCGTTCTCCATTGGGCGGGGGTACGCTTTGGAAATTTTCCGCTGGGAACTACATAGCAAACGCGAGTTGGGCGGACAACCCTCGGGCTCGACGCGTCTTAATTTCACGGCTCTCGATCGTTCGCGCCTTATTAAAGAGGGCCGAAAGTGTTCGCGTTAAAAGTTTCTCTACCGACGACACCGGTGGAAAACCAGTTCTCCTACGGATTACCAGAAAATTTACGGGGCCGCCTTCGCTGTTTCGCTTCGCGGGGGAGAGCCCATTCTTGGGAACTGCGGGACCAGCCCCCGTCGAGAGCCGATACTTCTTGTTAACGTTCTAATTTCAACTTCGCCGGGGCGACCGCGAACAAAAGCGAGAAACAGAAAGACGCCGGATTCGCGTACAATGAACTTAAAATTCAGCCGTGCTCGAACAAGAGTCGATCCGGAACGAGCTCTTTGTCCGCGACGGACCCGGCGAAAAATTCGGATCGTCGTTTGTGTGACGATTGTTACAGCGATCGGTAAAAAGACCGATTTCACATTATTTCTTTTTTAATTATTGAAATCATCCAATAAATTTTTCTTTATTCGAGCAAGTATTCATATAAACATTCTGAACAATCCAAATAAGATTCAGTCTTGTAATCTTTATAAAACAATATCTACATTTCGTACCCGGTGCGGTTAATATTAATTAGAAATGAATTTTACTACCACCGAAAGAAAGCAAGAATATTCATAATTGTGTTCCAATGTAACGAAGAATATCAAAGGGAAGACACTATGAAAATTGCTGAGACTCATCGAACGAAAGCTTGACTTCACCAGCCATGCACAGAAATTGCGAACTACAACAAAGTTCTAATCACTGCAACCGTAAAATAAATCGTATGGCAAGGGGTTAATTAAATATGAATTTTACTACCCCCGAAAAAGAGCAATAATATTCATAATTGCGTTCCAGTGTAACGAAAATGAGGTTCTTAGTGGGTATGCCTCCCCGGCCATATGGGAGGAGAGTCTCACACTACCCCCTTCTGAGGTGTACATAATGTATTTTCTCCCTCCCTCTAAAAAAGTGTAACGAAGTGGTCCAAAGTGAAGACACTATGAAAATTACTGAGCATCACGTAGCGAAAGCTTGACTTCACCAGCCATGTACGGAACAGAGTCTTTCTGAAACAGGTGAAAACGGATTAAACTGGGTCGTAATTCGCCGGAAAATCGGTTTTTCCTGTTCCTTGTGAGTCAGTCGGTCGCCGGGCGGTTTCGAACACGGTTCGGAACGTGTTCCGTTTCGGAGGACCCCGCAATGTCCCGTGGCTACACCGCCCGACTGGAATTGAAAGTGGAGGAAACACGGGAATTCCGGAGCCCCGGTAAATCTCTGGGGGAAATCAGTTTGGCAAGCAACGGGCCGGAGTCCCTGGGATACTGGTGTTCTAATCGGCTTGTAGGTGTAACTTTCGCGAACCTCTGCAAATAGATAAGCTAGTTGGTAAAGGCGGTTAAGCCCCGGGGATGTTTTCATCGGTGGACGAGTTTAAGTTACAGGGAGAATCGAGACTTTCGAATGGTAACGAGATTCTTCGGACCGAGACCCGTCGCTATTCACTCCTTCGATTTTGTGCCAGCGTGGCCTGATCCTCGATAATGGACTTCCTAGTTTCTGATCGATTTCCAAAAATTTCTGTTGCCGAAATCACCCTGTCACAAACTAAATTCCTAACGGTTTCTAGGCTCCTGGTTTTGTACCCTAACACTTCTTTCTGATTGACTTCGCGTGCTTTTGTGTTCGCTAAACCTACCGTCCATCAAAAGTGACTGATGCGTATAATATTATAAAAATAACAAGATTAAATTCGTTTATATTTTGCGCGATGTTTACTATAATATACACTACTTCTTAGTTGAGGAAGGATGCAATAAGTAAGTAAATAAGTAGGTTAGTGTTAATTAGGATACTAAAAGATTAGGATAGAGTAGAGTGAGACAAAGAAAAGAGTGAGAGAAGGTATGGACGGTAACAATACCGTCCAATATATAATGAAAGGTAAACCAAGTCACATGTCTTCGCTTTAAGGCTGAAATAAAGCAAATTCTATTTTATATACACTACTTCTTTCTTTTGCGCAACAGTGTACATATACTGGAGTCAGAAAATATATCTTTACAATTTCGATAATTGTTAAATGAAACATCTAAAGTGGGTCAATTTGACTCCCTCGTGGTGGGTTCAGTGTTGATCGCGAAATTTTCCAGGTGCGACTATAGTTCGCCACAGGAGTCTAGTTTACGAGACACACCCCCGACGCATTTATAATTTGGAATTGGCACCGTCCGTGCAATCCGACGACGAATACGCCATTTCCCCTCGCGCGCACGCCGGTGACAACGGAGTCCTCGAACCCGTTGGACGAAGAGTCACGTTCATTGCGCACGAAATGCAGCAACGACGCACGTGCTCCAACAATCTGTCACAAGAATATTCCGACGAGCCCACGTACCACGCAAGCTTATGGCGGATGATTTCTCTTGCACCTGCTGTAATCCTGGCGGCGAATCTGCTCGATCAGTCGATCGGCGACATACGTCAAAGTCGACCGTGTACGTGACGTTTCGATCGCATTTTAAAACAAGAGTCTCGCGAAATCTCACCAAGAATCACGGTTTTAGGACCCCGTCGTTCTCGGTCCCAATTTCTCTCTAAAATCCTGAATTATTTTTCCTTGGATCTCCACTGAATTCTTCGTCGTCGAAATGAATTCTACGACTTCGCTCGTTCATGGAAGAATGGTGCAAATTTTCATCCTTGAAATATTCGCTATTGCATCCGGTATATTAACCCTTCACTGCGTGATTTTTTTTAAGCGGGATGAAAAAATCGAAAGTAGGTCAGTTTTTGGGTTTTATTGAAGGGAAAAATATTAGAAAAAATGTTCAAACAACATTTTCGGAAGAATAAACATAGTAAGGAAATACATTCTTAGTTTACTGTATACCAGATATTTTAACTATGTCAGATATGATACACTATGCAGCAAAGGGTTGACACTGAACCTACTGAGCCTTAAAACAAACTGGTACCTGTTCCCTTTTATAAAAAATGATAAGGTTGTTTTTATTTAGAGTTTGTGCAGCTCCTATTGTAATATGTGCTCCACTAAAGATATCTTACCAATCATTTCTTATGAAATTCTTTTTATTATATCAATAATCGTTAGATAAAAAATCTGGAACCGATCAGTTTGATCGGCGATGGTAGGTTTAGTGTTAAATATTCACCGTCGCACTGGGGGAGTTCAATGAAATCGTCAGTGCATTCTACGCCATTATAATGGCCGACGAATATGCCGCGAGAAGCAACGCGACAGGTGAACATGTCCATGCTGCCGTTGCTTCTCGCTGCTCCATTGCTGCCGAATAATGAGAATTACGTGCCGTAAACGTAAAAAGTAGGACTTTTGAAACAAATTCCACCATAGACTGATCTTTCATCTACCGATTTTGACTAATAAGAAACCCAGTGTTTGCATTACTGCGAATTCAGAAGTAATTTCCCGAACCCTTAGAATTTTCGTGTACGTATTCATGGTTAGTGGCGTGTGCCACCTACACAGTAGCGCGAGTGCGTCCGCGAAAACAGTAGACTCCGCTCTTTTAAATAAATTTCGAAGTAGAACCAAGTAGACAGAGTCAATGGTTGATCGGACACAGATTGCAGGATCTTCCATCTATCCAGCAACATTTCCATTATCTACTGCGAAAAAATCAAGGTCCCCGGTGTCGTGTCGCCTCGGTAATTAGACAGGACCGTAACAAAAGCTCCCGGAACGTCTCGGATATCGCTCACGTGCACCCTACATAATTCCCATCGGTTCCTTACATTATTCATCAGCGACGGTTCGGCGAGAGGGGCCAAAGAATGATGGGCACGGGAAACAGTGAGTGGAGCCGGCGGAAGGAATCTTCTCGAGTTTAAACCGCCATTTTGCGAATTAATTAGACGGAATTCCCTCCGCTGGAAGACGTTTTCTTCCCGGTGCGCGACCGAATAGACGACGTTTCTCGTTATGAATGAATTTCATTATCTCAGTTTTGTGCCCTCGGTGTAGCCGCGCGCTCCACCCTTTACCCCTGGCCGTAATTAATCGACGTTATTCCATTATTACATCGCGTAATTGTTGCTAATAGGAGTGGTAATTGGGAGTGGACCTTCTCTAACGCAAATTGATAACCATCGCGAAATCCCCGGACAATTAACCAGTCTGGGTCAATGTTGGACGTTTTCGATTTTTCGACCCATCGACCACGAGCCACGTGCTCGAGTACGTCCTCGAACAATTTCCATACGGTCGAAACGTGTCCCACTCGACGATTCGCGTCGCCTGCCGACCAGATTATGAATATGGATCCACCTTTAACCGACAAAAAGATCGGCGTCGCAAGAAAACTTGACAATGTAGTTTCGCTGTGTTAACGGGAAGCTTCTCGTTATTCCGATGGCGACGACGAAACGCCGGAGGGCGCCTCTCTTTTTGCAATCGCGTATGTAAACGGTGGAGGGGGGAGTTCTCAAACTTGGAAACTTTTCAAAAAATACGTCGAACACCGGTCGTTTTGAAATTCAAAGTTCGATGGCTTGTTTGGTGGAACGTTGCGAGTAGAATGGTTACCGTGTAGCCAGACGGAAGTAGCAATTCCAAAAGTTTTCGCGAAGAACTTGTTACATTGTGATGCGAACTCTGTTTTACCTGCGCGCCGGCACTCCGTTGCAGAACTTTGCAAATTTATCAAGGATTATTAGTTGTTCGTGCTTGGCCGACCGAGACGCTCGAGATCGAGCTGTTAATCCGGCGAGCAAACATCTAATTCGTATACACCGGTGTTAGTAATGATGAAATTGTTGAAAGTACAGCGATATCTTAATATTATTTGAATTTTAATGATTCTTTATGAAACTGTCGCCAACACATTCCTGACATTTTCCTGATTAGAATGAGCCCAAACACGACACAGTTCTGATAACATTTGCCCGTGTAATCCACGATATAAAGAAGGTTCGATTATGCGAACTGATCATGGCAGAACCAATTATCGCGAATTAAACGGGTAAATATGGTTTGAAGTATATCGTGTCTGGGCTCGTTTTAATCGGAAAGATGCGTGGAAAACATTGTTGTGAGTTTCATAAGAGAATGATTAACTTAAATAATCACTTGCCTACAATAATTGTTTTATATTCAGATTGATCTCGATGCAGGACTCACCGAAGTCGTCCTCGTAGATGATGGCGACCTTGGTCCAATTAAGAAACTCCATGATGTCCTGATAAGCGGCGTTGAGCAAACTTTGTGCGGGATAGAGGTTAATGCTGAACTCTTTCGCCTCGGTGTCCAGGTCCAGCCTGGCTTCCAGGTGTGGAATGTCCAGTGCGTCGCAGATACTGTGAATGTGTTGTCCGAGGATTGGGTCCGACGGCCCGAAGACAGCCTGCACGCCATATTTGACTTGCTGACATGCTGCGAACAGAACCGCGCGTCTCGTTGTTGAAGCTTGCGACAAATTCGACAAATGAATTGGACACGTTTCCCGAGAAACTCGAGATTATTATTGTGACAAAATATTCCGCAGAAAATGCGAGGAAAATAATTATAGCTACCCTAGACTAATCTCGCTGATGACAAATGAAAATGCGGACGTAGAAAAGATGACGTTAAGGATAACGTATCCACGTGTAACACGAATGGATGAGGTGACTTAACTGATAATAAAATTAACCGAAGGTAGATGAGCCGGAAATATATTTCCGACTCGTCGGACGGAATTGAAAGTTCGAGTTCCGTGTATTAGGGTGATTGATTAGACTTTCATCTGGAAAACCGGATGAACCCAACACTGTTTCACAGTGCTGGCATCATTCTGGTGGGTCCAGAAATATTGATTGTTTGAGTAACCGATCGATTTATGCGAAGGTACGAATCCGTCGACTAACATAATTCCATTGAATGCTCGGCAAACCATTGCAAAGAGGTATCGTCGCGATGACCGTACACCCCATTAAGATTATTCTCATGTAGAACGACGACGGGTGCGACGTTAATGAGGCATTAACCTCCAGCTGAGGCTGAACGTACGGCCATGGTTGTCGTTTAACGTCGTAAACTTCCTATATGGCTTCTCAAAATTGTTGCGTCCACCGAGAGAATCGTTCGATCATTAACAATAACGCCGGGATTCCTCAGACGGTGACGTCGGACACCTTGAAATCGGACTTCGACACGTCACCGACCAATGGCACCATTTGAAATGAAATTTTAAGTTTAAATTGAGGGAAATTTCAACTTTAATTTGAGGGAATTTTCAAGTTTAAACTGAGGGAAATTTCAAGTTTAATTTGAGGGAATTTTCAAGTTTAAGCTGAGGGAAATTTCAAGTTTAATTTGAGGGATATATCAAGTTTAAATTGAGGGAAATTTCAAGTTTAATTTGAGGGATATATCAAGTTTAAATTGAGGGAAACTTCCACTTTAAATTGAGGGAAACAAAATTCAATTCATCAGTTTTTACGTTTTTCATTTTGTTCCATCGGATTACATTATTTTCGCCGCGATTTTCATCGCAAAACTAGGAACGACTTTGTTACGGGATCTACGCTCGACTTTTTAATAAAACGCACAAATTTTTCGACAAAGGGCAAAGTTCAAATTGAACTTGTTATAAGCGATCAAATAGTTCCCTACGAAAGGAAGGGGGTATCCAAATAGCTGCTATTGATTCCAGCAGTTGTGCTCGTCCGAGGTAAAGAAGGAATTTACTTTCTTATTAAATTTAAAACTGCTACTATCGAGAACAGCTAGAATATTACCAAAGGTCAGCAGCTTCATTTCTCGAGCACTTCAATCCAACCACCGTGATCTGTAGCTTCCGTAATTTTCGATTAGATAAAATCGCTCCAAATATTTATTTTATCTCAAAATTTTCAAGACCATCGACATCTTTTTTTTAACAATTACATATGTATATTCTCGTGTTGTACTTGCAGCTGACAAAATGAAAAATACGTTCAAATATGTACGTGTGTGACGTGACGTTCAAATGGCATTTTTAGCCTTCATGATCTATATAAAAAAATGTAACAATGATTAATTTAATTAATGCATCTTCGCGTAATCTTCTCCCATGAAAGGGCGTCCATGAAACATCGATTGCGTGATCATTCGGAAAAGTGATCCAGGAGGGAAGAACGTTAAGAACGCGTTAACGGCGAGGCTAGAAGTGTCTGGTAAGAGCTGGTGGTATTCGTTGGAACGTGTAGAATGACCGACTAGTGTCTGGCAAGGGTTATCTCGGTCGACTCGTAACGATTGTTATGGTCGACATGGATCAGACAACTAGCCCTTATACCGACAAGTTAATACATTACACGGAACAAGAACTTGCAGGGACGTTCGAACGTTCCGCCGGGAACAGCAGTTTCCAGATAGCTGTTCCTAGGGCCAAGTGTTTCGGAAGGCGGAGACACATGTTGGATAAAGCGATTACGGCTAGCTACGGAATTCAATCCCACTCACGTGACCGTGAAATTTCAGGATCTACCGGCACAGTTCAAACAACTCCTCTGACTATTATGTAATAACACAATATGTCTCTCTCGAGGAATATTCTAGAATATTATTGTGAATCGTGGCTTTACGATTGTTGCAATTTACCAACGCATGCGTATCCGCGATAAACCGATGCAAATGCTACCAAACACGATATAGTTCGGATTTTTCATGACTTGAAAATTGATGAAATTAAAATTATTTATTCCTCCTTCTTTCAATTAATGTAGAACATTTTTATTTCGCATAAAGATCCGCAGTCTAGTGACGAACGAATAAATAAGTTTCATTGTTTTTAAGAACTCTTCTCTATATAGAATAAAATCGAGTATGTCTGTCTGTTTGTAACATTTCCACTAAAATTCGTTAAAAATTTATTCCCACCTACCATCATAATAAATATGATTTTATGTAATCATTTTGTAATTAAATCTTGAAATTTTCTTGTCTTAAAATGAAATTAAAAATTGTTTGTTTGTTACTTATTGAGTAGTATTTCAGATAAGTTAAATCACCGATGTCTTTGGTTATTTTTTAGTAACGAGAATATCGCTTTAAAACGATTGAAGAGATAAATGAATTCTTCCTTGAAAGGATAGATAATCCTTTTTATTTTGCATGAGATATCACGCAGGACACATAATTGACACACAAAGGGGGCGATGCATTCTTATTATTTCTGATTGCGACCGACCGGCAATATTTATTCTCCGTCCTCGGTGGTTCTTCTTATCTCTGAACCATTATTCTCCCTCTTTCATTAATCTTTATTCGGGATCTACGCCCTTTATTTTTCTATTTTCTCTCTCTCTCTCTCTCTCTTTCTTATCGCCATTCTCCATTCTCGGACCGTGACGGACAGTAGAATCGTTAACTCAAAGGAGACGGATATTAAAAAGTAAACGGAATACAGGTGAAGTGGAAATGAAAATTGCCGCGGGCTTCTTGACTCGGAAGATCCTCGCGTCGCCTTGCTTTATTCAGCCCCTAACCTCGCGCGAAATTGTTTTATTAAGTGAACAAACAGTCTTTGATCGCGGACTCAAACGAAGGTATTACTGTACAGATTGTTAAAACATTTCTTTAAAAATGCTGCCAATTTTTAATTCTACAGAGAAACCTGCAGTCTAACGACAAGTTCGCTTTGAATTTGAAGGTGAGATTTTTTCGACATTCTTCAAATTGTCAGTTCAATGTTTTATAACATTCTTAGCAACATTTTTGGAAGGGAGCTTCTGTAGTAACGGCAAAACGAATACGTTAATTTCCTTTGTCGGACCGTATCAGCGTTGTCTGATGATTTGTAGACCGAATTCTACAAAATGTGGTGAATGGAAGTAGGGTAATAAATGCTGGTCATTACTGAGCGGCGTTACATGTAATTTCGCGTCGTAAATTCTACAAATCCGGCAGCTTAGTCCACTTTCTGTAATAATGTTCTTTGGTAATAAGCTGTTGCCCCCAACTGTCGCAATTAGTCACTCGTAAATTCGTTTGAGTAACCTAATTAGCAGAAATTCAACGAAAATCTACTTTGCAAAAAGTATGTAGACACGCTGGATTAATTATGTGTTCGATAATGTCAATACGATCACGTTTAGCATCAATAATTATTATCAGCATATTGAATAGTTTCGAAATAGAATTAGTCTCATTTGGCTTATGTATTTAATTAAAATTGTTAATTGTACGAGACATCATGAAGACATAATTAATAATTTGTCCTTTTATCGAAACCTGCAACCTCACTTCCAACAATTCTACAAATAAAATCGGTTCTAAAAAGATAATGGTGGGCGACGCGTGACATTTTCGGACCAGATATTTGTCCCGGTGCCAAATACACACGGTTAACAAGAGAAAGAGAAATAACCACATCCGGGTTAAGTGCAGTATAAAAATTTCCCATTTCATTGGCTTGTTCGATGGAATCCGATTTGTGCCTATATGTCCATACAGTAGATCGGACTATGCCCTGCAGTGTCATCCTTTAAGAAGATTAACTCCTTTCTCACCACTTTCGGTCACCGCAGAAACTTTTCCGACACCGTTCGTAAACAAATTCAGATTTAGCTGGTTGGCTTCCACAGGCGGGCTACTGTTTTCCTGGTGTTCGTCAGTCGGCTTTCAATTGTCGCAAAATCTGTCAAGCTTTTCTTGCTTTTATTCCATGACTTTTTATTGTGAAGATATGAAGGTTTGAAGTCACTGAAGTTTGAGAAGTTACGAGAATGGTACTCTCCAGTGTACAACGCAGAAAAATAAACCTGAGAAAGCCTACGAATTTTGTCCATCGACGAGACTTAGGGGATCTGAAAGTAGAATGTCTGTGCTCCAAAATGAGCTAAGAAGCATTATTGCATGATTTTTTATTGAGGAGATATGAAGGTTTGAAGTCGGCGAAGTATCAGGTGAAAAAGTTTGCTACTATCGCCCGCTAATACCGTGATATTTTTTAGCATGGGTTGCGTTCGGTTGGTACGATCGTTGGAACGGTAGCTGTCACGGCCGAATTCATAATTATTTGCCACTCGTAAAGTGGAACCGGCGGAACCTTGCCAAGAAGTCCCCTCGGGACACAAAGGATTCCCGATATGGCGGCAGAGAGAAGTACTCAGGCGTTTGCCAAGGAAAAACAACCATGAGGAGAGCATTCGTGAGACTTCTCTCTCTTGGAGATGGGTTTCAATAAAGCTGACGCAATTATAGCTTGCAATTTTCGAAAACCGAAGCACTTCGAGCCTTCATCACGAGCCCAGCAACGTACAAAAATTTATACAAGCTGAAATAATTGTCTGAAGCTCTGTCCACACTGAAGCAACATAGAGCAATTTAATCCGGCGAGCGAAAGATAGCAATTAATTTAAGGATCATTAATTGCTGGATTCGTCCGCGTCGATCATTGACTATCACCTGTTATGCGTGCAAATAATCTCGGATTCGCGCGTCGATTCCTATTAATCCCTATAAACCAGTGACGGGCGTGACGAGTTTTAACGGACGATTTATCGACGCAAAGTTTACACGTGTAACAATCTGCACGAGTGGGCCAGTCGGATCCTGGAAAAGGACGAGCGCGCCGAACTTCCGGCAGAAGTGTCTCGCAATTTATGAAGCTCGCCCGCGAGACGGTGATCCGCGTGTATCGATCTCGCGAGCCACGTCAACATTGCCCGGGTAACATAAACGAGGGCTCTCCGATCGTCGGCGAAAAACTTTTCGCGCGTTTTCTCTCTCGAAAAACACGCCCGGATAAAACATGTAAATTCGCGAGCCATGTCCGCGCGTCCCGTTTCGATCCCGGACAGTCGTAACATGCGAGACGAGACTTTTTCCGAATTTCCAGTGGACACGAGCGAACCATAACCTTGACGCGCGAATGGCTGACTTTTGTCGACGAGGCTGCGAAGTGTCATGCGGGATGAGCATGGTCCAACGGACCCCACAATTATTATTCAACTGTGTTCCACCAATCTGATCATCTCGAAACTTTCATATGCATTACAGAGACAAAAATAAATTTTATTTTTACTCTTAATAATTTGATTGGGATCGTGGGAAATATATATGAAGTGCGGGAGGCATTCCTGAGTATGTTCGTGTCTTTTTTATCTTGATATCTTGGTTAACAATCGAGTAAATAAATGGTAAGGTTAAGGGTAGTTTACTCTGTAAGTGCTCACGATTGTGAAGAAAATGTATATAGTGCGGGAGGCATTTCCGTGAATTTTTGTTTTCTTTTCATCTCGATATCTTGGTTAACAATCGAGAAAATAAATGGTAAGGTTAAGGGTAGTTTACTCTGTAAGTGCTCACGATTGTGAAGAAAATGTATATAGTGCGGGAGGCATTTCCGAGTATTTTAATGTTTTTTTCAGCTCGATATCTTGGTTGACAACTAAGATTGAAAATGGTGAAGTTAAGGGTGGTCACCCCTGTATCCTTAAATGAGGGTTTGGAGACTTGAATTTTAGGGGGGATTGTATTTCAACCAGGAAGGATCGTTTCGCATACGGAACGAGTAACAATTGTCGTCGGGAACTGTCCCGATAAAAAATCGCATTTTGTGTTATTAGGAGAAAATGCTTCCGCGAAAATTCAGTGCTCGTCTGTGAAAAATGTGCCGTTCTAATTCGAGTATGATATGAACGGGGAAGTATAGCTTGATCACCACCAAAATTCCATTATCTCGTTGCCTGAGAATTCGCTACTCGTTAGCCTCTGTCTCCCCGTGCTGCGGCTGGCATAATCGAAGGAACCTTCATAAATTTTGGTCATCGTTGGCATAATTTATTCTCTGTGGCGGTCGTCGCTCCCATTTTCAGGTAGCGCCAAGCAAACGACGATACACCGCGATTTATTTTATCGTACCGGTACCGAGCGGTATAAAACGTGGATCGTGAAAGTCACTTTTGCCTGTCGCTGTAAGCAGATAAGTCCTTTATGCCAGGGCACTCTTCGAATAGTTCGAGAGGACACCAACCGGAAGATTAAGCGAGGAGTTTCACCGACGGCGGGATTATCTTTTGTACGAGATTCACCGTTCCCGCTTTTTTTTTCGATTTCTTTTTCTCGTAGATCTACCCGTGAATCTTGTCGTCGATCCTGAATACCGGTAAATTATAAATCAATTTTCCAGGCTTGTAGTACCCAACGCGAATCCCACGTTAATCCAGGGGAATCTACTCGTCGCCTTTATCCCCGAATGATGGAAGAGGAACGTCGCTTTGAACACCAATGACGATTTTAAGGAGATTGACCAACCTTGCGTCAGACTATTTTTGTCAGTTCCACAGACAATAGACAATCTCTTTGTGATCCTGATCCGGTAAGAATAGGCTTTGATTTTTCTTTGATCTTTTATTCTTTCATTTGTAATTAATGAACACAGTTGTCACTTTTCGACACGTGGTTAGTAGTATTGTAAACGTTGCCTCGGTGTCTCGGCATCAACACGTGTTTCGACAATTTTATAAATTTAAAAATTCGTCTTTCTCATAAAGCAAGTAGATAATAGTTTTCCTCAATCTAGTTTAACATGCAGTATGACATCATAACGTATAATAATCTACAGACGCAATTATTTCTTGAAAATGATGTAAAGTAAGATCGAAACGTTGAAATTAATGTGGTAATTTGCAAAAGTGTTTTTAAATAACAATTAATCCAAACCATTACGCCGACAACATTAATATATTCCTTATTCATAACTCTATCGATCGATATAAGGAAATATATTTGATATCCCTAGAAGCACAAAAATATTGGATAAATATCTTTTTCAAATATTGGAAAAATATTTATTAAGCCACACTTTTTCATATGAGATAAATATTGGATCTAACTATTGTATACATGTTTAAGAAATGTGAATTGAATGTTTAGAAAATATAAGCTAAATATTCAAAGAATATAAACTAGATGTTTAAAAAATATAAAGTAAATATTACAAAAAATGTGAAATCAATATTTGAAAAATATAAATTCAATATTTAAATGACATTCAATTAAAAAGAAGAAAAAGTTAGAAAAAATATTTTTCTCGTAACATGAAATAGATATTTTTTGCCTATTTAAAAGAAATGTTACTTAATATAAAATAAATATTGTATGTACATTTGAATATTAAAAAAGATTGAATCGCGTTTTAATATTATATGAATATGTATACAATATTTTGTGCTACTAGGGATCGTAAACTGGTTAGAAATTGTAGAATTGTTTAGAGACTGCAAACCTCGTAAAAAAAATTATGAAACTGTAAATTGTTTAAAATAGCGTGTTACGATAATTTCAAGTAACTCTTTTTCTTGGAATACGCTACAGACAAGTGTATCTTCAGGCATGCATCTCGATTTTCCATCTTTTCTTGTAAATGCAATTGCGAACAACAATGGCGACACCATAGAAAATAGTAGAGATGATAAATAACAGAACCTGCAGCTGGATCAAAGAAAGAAAAAGGAAACCGTGTTACGGAAGTAACGAAGTTACGGAGAGTGACGCTCGGTTGCTTGTAAAGAGCTTATTTACCAGTGGCAGTCTTCGGCGAAGTGTAGAGAGCACAGAGAGCTCGAGAGAGAGTATACTCCGACACGAAGCTAACTCGTATCGTTGCTCTCGCCCTTTCCGCGAGGAGGGTATCTTCGTAAAGCCTCGCGAGTCGAAATTACGCGCGCACCGACGGTAAAACCGTTGCGCGCTCACGATCTAAAAGACGCTTCAAATATTAATGGCGTTTACGGTAACATGGCCGCGTTGTGTTCGCGTCTGCTGGCCTGAAATTTCACGAAGAGTTGCTAATTACAACCTTTCGTTGAACATCCGTACGAAACTTACCGGAACCTTGCGAGGGATTTCCTGACGAAAGGATCTCGAAAAACGTAATTTATTCGGTACATTCCTCCCCCTTCCCTCCAAAGTTGATCTACGAATCTAGGGTTTGTCGGTTTTTAGAAATTGGTTTTTAATAGAAAATTATGCAATTCGAAAATCGTAATGTAAGTAAAAAAATTATTACGTTATCCGGACAGGTATTATCAAGACTATCTAAAGATCATACTACAGAAGATAACCGCGATGTTAAAACCAGGGATGAAGAAGAAAATCAAGACATATCTATGATGAGAAATGCTATGGAAATAGCAATAAATAAATATCTGCAAGAATCTTCTAGTCCTCAAACATTAAAGAAGGAGTTTTCGGCCTTGGAGACTACAAATAGAAGAATAAAAAAATTTAGCATGTGGTTATGTAGTTCATTAGCAAGTGTGCGAGGTTCTTCTATTTCTGTCCAAACTAAGGACACGACTAAGCAATAAATCCAAGGCGTTCCTTGCTTTTTGAAGTCATGTTTTATTAAATAAAGAAAGAAGTAATGTTCTACTATTGTTCTATTATCGCTATTCTATTATTTTTATTATATAATTCATTTAAATCAGCCTTCGTTTAATACAATGTACATTTTAATTATTTCCCTCGGGTCTCGATGATCGAGGTTCTACTGTTTCACAAAAACTAATAAACTTAAGTCTATATTTTGAGAATCGTTTAAATAAAGGTACCAGCCGATCGATAAGTAAAAATCGAACGTGCACCGTTCCTGGATCGATCGGGCAATCTTTATTCGGCGGGAAGATCTGTGGTCATTTATGGCACGTGATTCACCGGAAATGTATGTGCCGTTCGAGCATGTACCGTTTCCGGGAGCTGTCACGTTGGCGAACAACAGAATCCGGGGAAGATCAGATCGAGCTTTAATTAAACTTTTTAATTGAACGGGGGGATTTGCGCCTGATGTTACAGTTTCCAATTACGTCGGCGACGTACGCAATATTTCAGAAACAGAGTCCCCACTCCTAGCTAGCTATGTTTCGACCGTTCTGAAACAGTTATTCTCATCGATTTTCATGGATGTTTGGAAATCGATTGTCCTTCAAATTTCGTTCGTTAATTAACCAGTAAAGGCCAAAGACCAGGTGGATAAGCTTTCGGTAAATTTACCGTTAAACGGTCGGGCGCCGGTAATTACATCATCGACGACAGGTTTGGGGGGACGAAGCCACATGGGACAGGTTAAGGGGAGCAATTAAGTGCCACCAGCATTGATCTCGCTAGTCGCCAAGGATTCGACCCCTCCACCATAGTTCCCGTCCGGTGTTCGACAGGAAAAATCCAATTTCTCCAGGCTGCGGCACGGCCAATAAATTTCTGATCCTGTGTACCGCATGGGGTACAATGCGCACGGAAGTGCAACGCAACCGTGACACGGTGATTCAGACGGAAAATCCTCGAAAAAGATCCTTCGAGCCTGTTCATTAATTCCCTCGAGCGACAGTGGACTCGTATGAGCGGAATTAAAATTCTCGATAATTGACTGTTCTCCGTTTAGATAGATTAGGCGAGTTATCAATATTTTCTACCATTTTTAACCCCTTGCCGTACGACTCTTTTACGGTTTCTTGAAAAAGGAGAAAATTTCTATCTACTGTATGCCAATATGTTCTCCGATAATTACACTGTCCAACAAATTTCAACTTTCTTCATGTTTCCATATAACTGTTGGGTAGATCCTACAGAGTTTTTCGTCCTGCTTCCGCATCTGGCCGTAATTTTTCTCCTACACGCACAATTTTTGATAAATTTGAATTTGAAAAAAGACGTATTTTTCGACTTTGAACAAATAGTCCAACAATTTCGACTTTGAACTTCGCCCAACAGTTATATGGAAATATTTTTGTTGTTGGACTGTGTTATACATTAACAGTATTAACAGTATCAACAGAAATTAATAATCATATACAGTGAGTGTAAAAAAGTATTCGTATGCTCTTTAAAATAGAATAACTTTTTCATAATTGTACAAAACGGCTTCATCTTTATAATCTATTAGAAGCATTGGTTTACGAAATTATAATTTACAAGGTTACGTGAAAAGGTTAAATACTTTAATGAAAATTTAAAACGTATGTTTTGTACTTTTTACACTCACTGTGTATATTATATTTATTAAGCTCTGTACTGAATCTTCATCAGGAGTCTGACACTCAGACTCTAATGTCTGCTTGAGGGTGCTAGTATTGGTACCTATAATGAGAAAATATGTGTTCGAACGAACAACTTCATTCTGAATTTTCTGATACAACCATTCTTTTCGTGTCAGTAATCGTGAAAGAGAATGAAGGGGCATTTATGAGCTTTTGTTTGAATGTCAATGAAGAAGTTCATTTAAACATTTTCATAATTTGCAATAATAATTGTGATAGAGGATGGCATGACATATTCGTACAATTTTTATTGTGTGCGTCGACAAAGGAATGAGTTCAGTCGTGATGTAATTGGCACAGGAAATAATTTACAATAAATATTAATACTGGAGAATAAATGCTTCTAAAGTACAACGGATGCACAAAACGAAAATATCTCGATTAAACATTTTCGTAATTCCAGCAACAGCGGAGAGGAAAAATTAGGTACCATTTTGTCTCTCTGCAGTGTTACGTTTTCGCGTCATAAAAGCATAAAATGGACGACTGGAAATAACGTTTAAAGAAGCTTAAAAGAGTGCTTGTCAGGACCAAGTATCAAGAAACATTGTTTTTGTTCTGTTTGCGGAAGGTGCTTCACAGAGAGTAGCTTCATTTATTATCCTCGCAAGTCGGTGTGTCTGGAAAGCGCAGGACGGTAAAGTAAATCCGAGAAACCGTGCGAATTTTTAACTAGAAGAGACTTGTTGACTTTGAATGTAGAATGTGTACGCTTCAAAATGAGCTGAGAATCACTGTCGCATGATTTTTTTATTACGATGATAAAAATGTTCGAAGTCAGTGAAGTTGGAGAATTTTCTAAGACGAAACTTCCTCACAACCTGATGCATGAAAATACATGTCAGAAAGCCTAAAAAATTTTTAGATTTACAAGAATTGGGGGCTATGAAAGTAGAATGTCTGCGCTTGAAAATGAGCTGAGAATCATTATCGCATTATTTTTTATTACGGAGATAAAAAAGTTTGAAGTCGATGAGTCTGATAAATGTGTACACGAGTGCCAAGTGCCAAGAAACATAGTTTTTGTTCTATTTGCGAGAGATGTTATACAAAGAGCAGCTTTATTCACTTATCCTCGCAAGTCGGCGTGTTTCTGGAAAGCGCAGGACGCGTTTGGAGAAATAAGAGCTTTCACTTTTGCACTCGTTTCGGCTGATAGAGCCAAGTCTCTCTGCGCTCTTATTCTTATTCGGAGCGATGTTATTTCCTAACCAACGTAGCGGAGAAAGTACAACGGAGAAGAACACTGATCGTTGTTTTCCCGCAGGTACGGTGACAGTGGGAAACTTCTTCGAGAATGAAACACCAGTGAATTCTTTGTAGCCTCTAGCTAGACTTGTTCCCTCCGGTTTTCTTTCGGATGCGTTCGAGCACGAAGCTTCAAAACGTCTCGAAATGGCTGTCGGAAACATCGACATGGTGAGCACCGATACTGGTGAAACACAACTGTTATAATTAGCGACTGCGACTACTGGCAGACCCTTCCTTCCGGGACGCTGGACTTGCAAAAAGGGGACATTTTTGCACATGGATTGCGCTTTAGAATTCAATCCTAATTACCGGTTAATCTGGTTCAGTTGGCCCTTGACCTGTAATCGTCCTCTCTTTCGTCGCCTTGCTAATTCTCTTAAAAATATACTTACGTATTTTCGTGTCTCTTACGTGTCGCTCGATAAATAATTTTTTTCCTGCCGTTAATAATCTGCTCAAAATTGTGAAAGAGATATACGAAATGCGGGTGGTTGGTTCGAGTACATTCGCTTTTTTCATCTCGTTATCTTGATTAATCGAGAAACAAAACGATAATATTAACCCTTCGCTGCACGATTTTTTTGATTGGGATGAAAAAATTGAAAGAACATCAGTTGTTGTGTTTTATTTAAGGGAAAAATATTTTTAAAAAATTAGAATAACATTTTCAGAAAAATAAACATAATTGAACATGATGAGAACACACATTCTTAGTTTACTATTGCTTACTTACTAGATTTGTTAACTGTATCAGATATGATACACTATGCAGCGAACGGTTAAGGGTTTTCTAAAAATTTATTTTACGTCGTTCCGAACTCTTTGCTAAGGTTACTATAGTATACATATATGTATATGTTTGACTTGTAGATTAATTAAGAACAAACGGCAATGAATCGTTAGATAGATGTTTAAATGGTCTGTTGGTGTCACAGATAATGACTGCAATTACCTTGATCGACGAGATCGATTAGGTGTCTGTCAGAGGGATCAGCGGGTTCAAAGGAAAAACCACCGCCTCGCTAGCTCATTAAAGCCATTGAAAGGACGTAGCAACAAGACCTGGTCATCCTCACGGTCCATCGAAGCGTGCGGACTTTGTTATCTGCTTCTAGCGCACGTATTTCTCGTCGCTTTAGCTGTTTCGAACACGAGCGGGCCACGTAGTGTCTGTGTTGCTTTTGTGAAGAGGATAATTACCTTCGAACTGAAATCTAATAAATGGACACTGTTGTCTCTTCCTGGGTGTTCGGTAGTTAGGGGAACTTCGGATTATTCGGTTGGCGGTCCGATTCTCTCTGGTGCTCTCGACCAACCTCATTTTTCATTGTCATTTTCACATTGAAAACTTTCACGTGCAAAATAAAATTAAATCGTTCAATATACAAAACATAAATCTAAAACCGATACAAATTTTTACGAGTATATTCGAAGCACTCGGAACATTTCTACACACATTTAAACAATTTCCAATGTTTTTTTTACAATTTTTTTATAATTAACGATCATGTACCTAATTGGGTAATTCCTAATGGTGGTCTAGAATGTGACATTTAAGTGTGGCCGACATTCAAGTCTATTATCTTTGCAACATCAACTTCTGTGATCTTATTCATAAATGATTTAATATTCATAGTTTATCAATGTGCAATAGGTTTTTACAGTTTTACAATATTTTAGAATTCTGCAATGTTTTACAATTTTACTAACCGCATGTTGACTGACAACTCTCCGTAAACGAAAAATGAAAGACCCTTTATTAAAAGATTAATTGATTAATATAGTAACAATACAGAGAAAAGAGTAATTCATCATTTATTTTTACACCGCAGGAGTTAATGATAATCGACACGAAGCCATCCTGTAACTGTCACTAAAGCTTGTAACGAAGCTTCGACGAATTCCCCATTAAAAAGTTACAGCATATAAATATTTCCCTATACATATAATCCTCCACCGATTTCTAAAGTGATCTATTAAATGTTTCAAGTTACTACCCCGGTCATAAATATTTCATCGTAATCGCGCAGATCTTGAAAATTGCGAAAACAACAGCGGCTCGTTGAATGACTCGCAAACCTACGAAACAAACGACCGAAAGAACGAACGCCGGGAAAGTTTGCCAATCCGAAAGTTTCGCGATACCTTCCGTATCAGCCGCGTAGAGCGCTATTATACTTGCAAATGAAAAATGTTTCTGTTATGATACCTGCGCGGCGTCACGCATAATCTTTATTGAGGAAGCTTAATAGACAGGAGCCTCGGACAAAGAAATGATTCTAATAACGCTTTTTATGCTTTCGCAGAGCCGCGTGTTTTTATTCTCGAAAATTGTCGAAAAGACGTGCGTGTTTCTTTCGGGAGATATTCTGGACATGAAAGTGTTATACATACAAACTGCTGTAGAATCTTTCGAAAATTTTTTCACGAAATAAAACCAACTTGAATTTGAAGATTGAACCTTCCTATTTGCAACGAGATCTTAAAAATTGATCTACGATTTTTTTGGACCGATCTGTACAACAAAAAATGTGGACCAAAATTGATACGACGATTGATAATAGGGTTGCCGGTACAGCATTTACTCAAAATATGATAACTCGTTCGAAAAAAATCGTAGATCAATTTTTGAGGTCTCATTCGAAAGGGGGCACTTCAATCTTCGAAATCATGGTGGAATTGTTCATGAAAAAAAAATTGTTTAACGTTCCCACAGATGATTCGATATACCGTGCATAGTTTACCGTGCAATTCTCAATTTCTCCGCCATTCTGAAGAAAAGTATGCCAAACGAGCACTAACAAACGAACGAAAATAACGATAGACGGTGAGCTACGGTAACAATCTCTCAACCTCCGATGCTAGTCTCTCGCAGCTACCAATTCGCCGTCTGCCGGTGACGAGAGAAGAAAATACGTTCGCAGCGTTTCAATGTCGGCGGGCCGCGCGATATTTCTGCGTGCTCGTTCTGCAGAAAATATTATTCCGATAGCGTATTTTCATGATAATGCTGGGCAGAGAACGTTCGCGTTGGTATTTTCTTGGAAATCGCGAGAACGGTGTGGATTTTTTGACACGGCCGGAGAGAACACCTTCCGGTATATAGCGCAGAGGCAAAATGAAAGGGTTTTCTGTTCGCGGGGAAGGAAACCCAACGGCTATGAAGGAAAGCGAACGGTACACCGTGCAATTGTCCTCTTGTTTCGGGAAGTCCGGGTTCCCAATGAAAGGACGACACTTGGAGTACCAGGAGGAAATGAAAAGCCTTTCTTCGACGTCCTCCACCTTTTACCGGTGAGATCGAATTACGGGGACAGAATAACCGAAGGAAGAAACGAAGTTTAGGGGCAGGGGGTTGCTGTCAGACGATTCCTAAAGAGTCCGGGCAGCCATCTTGATCTTGGGAAACGTCGCTGACTTGCACACATACCAAACATCCCCTTTGTAGCTCGTATCGTCTCCTTCGAACACTCGATTTTCTTCATATACTAAGAAACTTACAGATTTTACAATCGTTTGCACACACTAACCGGGGGATTGTTCGACCCACGAGCAATGGCGGCGCTAGTAAGCGTTAACCCTCACCCGTCCTCAGAACAGAATCTATTCCTCGGTGTTAAATTGACGCACTGGTAAAAGATCGCTCACAAGGTAAACATTTATTTTTCGATATTTCTTTTATCCAAAAACTGATGAGTTAACATTTACATCTTAGGTTTCTCGGTTATGTGTTTAAAATATTAAAGGCGCGATGTTTCGGGCTTTACGTACCTAGATAACAGAACGGTATAACTTACAGTGACTACCCACTAATATTCGGACACTCTTAAAAAGACTATGACTTTTTTTAACATTGTACTATACGATTTGAAAATTTTCGGGAAGCTAGAACAATTAGTTTGCTGCAGGATGTGAAACAAAATTTTGTCAAAAATTGCCATTGATCGGAATTGTAGAAAAAAATACAAAAAGTTGCATTCTAAAACTTTTTTTTATGTGAGCCTATATTGAAACTTTAAAAACTTCGTTTTGTAGATAGCGAAATAAACAATTCTTTCTTCTTTCAATTATCTGATCCAGCTGAAACCAATACGCTGATGGCCTTAAATCTTTTTAATATGTCCACTGCTTCAAATTGGGCCAACCCATTTTTGCCATAAATTCCAAAGCTGTCCGCCGAAATTTAGACGCGTTTTCGAAAATAGCCGACGGTCTCTCGCGAATACAGGGTGGGGCAATAACTATGTCCACCTAGAATATCTTTGTTATTTGTAATAATATGGAAAAATGTTATGAACAAAATTTGCACGGTACAGAGAGGGACATGTCGTGACAGAAACATTTTCTGCGAGGGTGGATTCATAGAAGACATTTCAAGGTCACCTTCACTTATTTAAATGGAAACACCTACTTTCTGTATCATGAATCGATAGACCATCGAATTCTGAGTAAAAATGTATTGACCTCCATATGTCCTAAATCTAATAGTTAACGACATATTATCGAAACAATTTTCTTTCTTCTTTGGATAATATCTCGTTAACTATTATTACAAATAACGGAGATATTCAAGGTGGACATAGTTATTGCCCCACCCTGTATACTGCACGTAGATGTTCACGGCCGAGCAAGCTCCGTGAGGCAGATCGAAGATCGAGAACCGTGGCAACATGAAGGACCTCTATTCGTGCGAGGCATTGAGAATAGAACCCTCAAGAGCTGCTCTCGAACACGTGACGTTCCGTGACGCTGTACAGAGTCCAGATTTCTTCTGTTAAGGCCGGAACTGTCGCCGTCGAACACACGCGAGCTGGATCTTTGAAGTTCCCCGGAAATCGTCGATATTTAAACTTTTATAATTCCGTTGAAGAAAATAGTACAACATTGGACGTGGTCTGATTTTAAAGCAAGGAACGTCGACTTTCACACCCTGTTGTTGATTTTTGCCTGAGAAATTCTAGCACGGCACGGGACCCGAGGAACCGAGGGTACGGCGCTGACTGATTGTACAAATTCAAACCGTTGTAGAATCTTGACAAAATTTTTTCCGGGAACGAAAGTAAGGCGAGTTTTAAGACCGACGCTTTTCCTTTCGAATGAGACCCGAAGAAGTGATCTACGATTTTGTTTTGCCGTGTTATCGAGCCCTGATCGAGAGATGCAATTAGTGGCGAGGTTTTGAACGAATGCTTGCAAGAATTTCGGTATCGGAGCCACTTCGGGGAAACAACACGGCGGAGGGGAGCATAGCTGGTATTATAATAAAATGTCCAGCTGCCCCTTTCGACGGGCCACTATGCAGAGAATTGCGAGGCAGAATGGCACGAGCCGCGACGTGATAGGAGCACAGATGCCGCCCGAAGCTAAGCTTAAATCGCGAAAAGAGCAACGGCTGCAAGAACCCCGTTGACCCCGGCTCTGAAATACGATCACCGGACACGGTTAGCTTAATTTCCAGCCGCCCATTCACCTCCCTCCTAACCCCGTGCCTTTGAAACACGCCTGTAGACTTTATTATTCCGCGAAACTCGCGGTTCTTGTTTCGCGAACCGCGAAACCTCCACGAAGAGAAAGAACCGGAAAATATTATGCAGGAAGCGTATTGATTTCGAAACATTCTTTGTGACACGTTTGTATATCATTGCAGATTACAACGTATCCAAATTTGAACGAAATTCGATAGTTGTCCAGCGAAATACAGAGAGACATACCAAATCGTATTAGGTATGTATAACTATTGGATCCAGATTTCTTTTGCCTGACGTATGAAATGAGAATAAGCATCGAGGAAGCAAGATTATTTAATTAACAGATCCTGTTAAATGTTCGCAGCTCCCCGAGATCAGCCAAGCGTCACAACACGATCAAACGGTACAAACGAATTCTCGCGAGCCTCTACACATCTCGCGAAATCACGTTCGCTTTGTACAAGTTGTCTATTTAAAGCTGCGAAGTCAGTGGAACACCCGAAATTGCACGCGTGTTCTCAAAAGGCGACTTCCGCGAGTTAACTCCCGAGCTAATTCGTTGAAAGTTGAATACTGCTTGTCCGTAAAACTCTGAGAATTCGACTGCTGGGAATTAACTCGAAATTAATTTGTCCGCGAGTTGCGCGCCGGTCGCTCGTAAAATTCGCTGCGAGAAGTTCTCCTCGGTATCGTAAACCCGCTCTTCATAAATATAAAATCGAAATTCGCCGAGGAGTCGTAAAAAATTCGCAACAAATATTACCGTGTATACCCTGCATGGGAACACGTGTCTGATACAGCCATTGAATATCGATATCGAGCAATCATTATTTTTTATTTTTCGTAGAGACTCTCTTCGAATTTTCACTTCAACAACATTAATGTTCTTAAGCTTTCTTTGAGTTCCTAAAGTAGTTTATAATAACGTCAATGTACACAGAAAATTTTAAATGTACATTTTTTTTCTCAGCACCTAATTATTTCAAATTGACTTGCATCATGCAGGAATAATAAATTCTGATTCTTTGATGTGAAATTGCAATTTACACTTTTAACTTCACAAATAAAATCTTAGTATGTTTAAGCTTCGTGTTCTTCGAATTCCTAAAATTTACAGTTCATAAAAGATTTTTAATATATTTTTCTCGGCACCTAATTATTTAAAAATGGCTTGCACCATGCAGGAATAAAAAATTCTGATTCTTTGATGTGAAATTGCAGCTGGCTCTTTCCACGTGTCAAGATGATCACACGAGTTATTCTCGCGCAAGCACATTTCTAGTACAAAGTGTAAAGTGTTGGAGCAAGTCCTGCGAGGTACATCCTTTGAAATCGAACTCGAATCGGTCGATACGAGAGTCGTGACTTCGACGGACGATGCTCTGCCCGTTATCAAAACGTACTTCCGCTGCAGTCGAGCCAGTTCTCCCTCTTCGGTAAGCCCTTTTATCGGCGCTTTTTCAAATTTCGTATCCTTCGATCTTTTTCCAAGACGCGGTCATCCCGCTCGCAACCGGGAACATGTAGAAAAGTAACCGGGCGGGGGGCGAACTTGCGGAACACGTGGGAAGAGGCGATAACGCTGGAAACGAAACAGACGCGCGAGAAATGTTCCGTGCAAATCTATCGTCTGAGGCGAATTCCGCGACTTGGAAGGAATTCATCGTTGCAACTCCAACTGTTGTAATTCAATAAAGAATGGTCGTACGGTAATAATAAACTTCCACTAATTTTCTTTTGCTCGAAAAAAAAGTAGGTGGTGTATTCAGTCGTCTCTGAAATCTTTAAAAAAGTTTCTCGGGGATGAAACTACCACAGATTTTAAGAATGGGGCTTCTTCTTTAAAATCTGTCGTAAAAATTGATCTACGATTATTTTTGGCTGTTTTATGCAACAAGAATGAAGAAAAAGATCGATGCGGCGATTGATTATAGGGTTGTCGGTCCAGCCTTCATTCAAAGTACGATAACTCGGCCGAAAATAATCGTAGATGAATTTTCGAAATCTCGTAGTAAAGGAGAAGTTTTGGACTTCAAGCTCATGTTGGTTTCGTTTCCCAGAAAATTTTTCAATATTTTTACTGGCAGTTTGATAGGCATCATTTTCGAGACAACCCGTTTCCTCAGTTTCGGGGGTACACCTCTCATTCAAAATTGAATAATTTGGCTTAAAAAAATCATTGATCAATTTTGAAAAACTTGCTGCAAAGATGAAGCTTAACCACTTCGTTAACATGGATGTGTTATCACGCGACTTCGAAATCGTTAGTATAAGGTCACAAACGTATCAATGTGTCTTGGTTTCAGTCTCGAAGAAAATTCTTCAAAGTTTCTACAAAGAGAGTTTCACAGAAATTAGAATAAAAGAACGCGTAAGCTTACCGGCCGGCGCAATAGTAATTCACAAGCAATCTTCTCCGAGTAAACGCAATATAATCCGGCCTAATATAGTGAGAACGCAGTTGTTCCATTCGCCATCGGCGCAGTTGCAAGGAACGAGCGCTGCGACTGCAGTAAAATATTAAAACGTTAAAAGATTGTTACGGCGCTGCAATAATGTTCTCAGTCGATCGGTGAACTCGAGTTGGCAAGCAGAACGCCGGCCGATCGGCCGCGGCTTAATCCCTTCGTTCAGTTTTAATTAAAACCGTACGACGGAGAATTTTTATTCGACTGCATTTATTAAAAGCATGAAAACACGCGCGGCAGAGGAGCGGGGGGAAGGAGGGATGATATTCCTATTTCCATTTTCGCGTTTTCACTGTTTCCGGAAACTTCGCTAGGAATCCACGGGAAAAATAAACTTCTCGAAACAATTTCCGGCAGCGACAAACGACGGGAATACGAAGTCTGCGATTTACACGTTTTATTCATGTTACATGTAGTTAGAACACGTCGGCTGGTACGCGTGTCGAGCACCCGATTAAGCTCCGTACACACGACCAGAATCTTTTCAATGGCATTCGCAGAAATCGATATTCGATTTTGCGATTTTTATACGCCCGTCGTCTGCCGTTTTTCTTTTGAAAAACATGTTTTTTTTCGAAGCGGAAACACTGCCACTGACGTTGAACGACACTTACAGAATTTCAGTGAAATCGAAGCAATTTACTTTCGGAAAACCGATCTCGATAAGATTTACGATCGCACCGGGTATTTTTCTGCAGAATGCAAATATGAAAATACGAAAATGCATACGAATATTTGCATAATTAATCGAAGGCATGTTAAAGGTAAAATCAGGTTAAATCAATTTTCTAGGGACTGTGTTCTCCGATCAGAGGGCAGGAGTCGAGTAATAGGGATGGACTCTGAAGTAGTTTCACAGCACAATAGACTTTGCAATATTAATTCAAGGTATTATACAGCTAAGACGAGGTAAAAGAAACTCTTTGGGGACCCTGTTCTTCAATCAAAGGGTGGGTGTCGTGAATTCGACTTGGGGTTGTACTTTGCGGGTGTTTCGTGGGACAATAGATTCTGTAAAAAATTGAAAACCGTAAACGAATATTGGCAAGACTAATTCAAGGTATTATAAAGCTAAGAAGAGGTAAAATAAACTTTCTGGGATCCTGTTCTTCAATCAAAGGGTGGGAGTCGTAATTGGAATTGGGGTTGTACTAGGGGGGAGTTTGGTGGGACAATAAATTCTGTAAAAAATTGTAAAACGTAAACGAACATTATCAAGATTAATTCAAGGTATTATAAAGCTAGGATCAGGTAAAATAAATTTTCTGAAGGCAGGATTTTGGGTCGGTTTGAAGTCGAGTTAGGGCCCTCGAACTCGGACGCGTGGGAAACAGTTTCCCATTGCCCTAATATTCTTCTCACGAATCGGGGGGTTCGGACGGAGGTATCGGCAGCAGAAGGGCCGATAGCCGGCCGCGCCGTTTATCCGACACGTATGCATATAACCGTAAAAACGGGAAAAAAGCGAGACGGTCGGGCGCAGATAACACTTTATGCGAAACAAACGATCCTGCAAGGTTCATCTCGGTCACGAGTGCTCGCATTTGCATGCATACAACCGTAGACCGGTCCTCGCGTTTCCGGTTGTCCCGTCGCGAGAGAGAGAGAGAGAGAGAGAGGGAGAGAAAGAGGGTTTTCGTGAAAACGGTAACCCGAGGCTTACCATCGGCGCCGGCTGGCCTTCCCGGAGCCAGAAAATGTCGTTTCGGAACCCGACGGTAAAACGACAGACCCCCTCCCCTTCATAAACGATGGGGAGCACGCCTCCCTGCGAAAATTGACAATCGGCGAATCTCTGGACAATAACTTCGGGCCAACGAGAGACACGCGGATTTTTCAGGACTCGACCCTGTAACCGGATGGATTTTGTGAAAGCTTCATTTGTTGCGTGTACACCCTGCAAATAATTGATCTTCCTTTTCATGGTGAAAAACTTGTGTAAAAACTTTATTTATATGTTTTCCATACAACTGTAACCGGAGAACTGTATGGATATTTTGAAAGCTTCATTTGTTGCGTGTACACTAGGGAAGGCTATTACGAGGGAACATATTCAGTTGATACAAACCGATTTTGATGAAACTTATGTGAGATATAGTTCTTCGAAAAATATTTGAGACGCGTTTTTTTATCGGCAACCATCCACTCTGAAGGGGTGAAAACAGCCCTCAAAGTTGGGGGTCAGAACCATATTTTTAAAGATATCTCGGAAACCAGTGGTCGAAAAAATTCGATTTTCTTTTTATATGAAAAAATTGTTCAATACGTAGAAGTCTATAACATATTTAAATTTCATCAAAATCTGAGTGGAAACCCAACTATTACATAATTACCGTCAGAATTCCTTCCTCTGCACGCCAGGTGCAAGACTATCTTTCATTAAAGATGTTTTTTTTTAGAAGTTTTTAGTATTGCTGCACGGTCGTCTGACCGTTTGGTAGAATTTTTGAGGGGTTGTTTTGTGATCTTTATATCGTTGTACCCGAAACAAGAGATTCGAGCGATAACGGACTTGTTAAAATAATAATTTCATTTTTCCACTTTTAGATCACACCATTCTTGCCATAATTGCGCAAAATCCGCAGTCCAGTTCGGTCCGAGGAGAGCAGAATCGGCTGACCGTTTCTTGGCAAGCATCCCTGAACGAACTACTTCGTAGACATAACCGTTTGTTCGAGTTCCTGGCGACAAAGAAGACTCCTCGGACAGCCTTATCTAGTACCGGATGAAAACAACTCTACGAAGGACGTATGTATACATCTATGTATACATCCTCTTTGAAAAGAAGGGGAAAACTATACACACGCGCATGCATACACGCTCAGCGGTTCTAATCCGTAAGAGCTGTTTCACCTGGCGTCTAGCAGTTTGAAAAGCCCAATCAAAGGATTTTAGGAAACTCGAGCGTCGAAACTGGGTGATACGGGGGACGTGCACGGTGCTCATCGATTCGAAATACGATCCAGAACGAACAAAAACGCGTGCGCGCGTGCTGAAATCCGCTGATGTGAATTCTCACGGAAGGCCGTTATAGTGACGCGTAAGTAACCCATACACGTGTCGCGCGATCAAATCACCATCGGCTACGGATTACTCGGCGGATAGTGAATTTTTTTCACGGGTACAAAGTTCGAATCGAATGCGATCTAGCGAATAAAATATCGCGCAATGGCCGGTTATGTAAACCAGACCAACAACGAATACTAATGCCGCGGAACTGGTCATTTTATGGCGGAGTTATAATAAAATCCGCGGTTTACCGACAAATACAGAAATATTTAAAAATGTGGAAAAATGTTTGTCGGGCATGAAACCAACGCGACGTTAAACATTGAAGCTTCCTCTTTACGGCGAGTTCTTAAAAATTGATCTACGATTTTTTTAAGCCGCATTATTCAGTTTTGAATGAGATGTATCCTGCGAAACTGAGGAAACGGGCTGTATAAAAATTATGCCTATTAAAATGCCTGTGAAAATATTGAAAAATTTTTCTGGGTAAGGAAACCAACGTGAGGTTCAAGATGAGAGCTTCCCCTTTACAATGAGATCTCAAAAATTGATATACGATCATTTTCGGCCGAGTTATCATACTTTGAATGCTGGCTGTACCGGCAACCCCATAACACTGTCCAACAACGAAAATGTTTCCATATAACTGCTGGGTGGATCTTATAGAGTTTTTCGCGCTGATTTAATTTTTCTCCTACACGCACAATTTTTTAGAAATTTGAATTTAAAAAAAGACGTATTTTTTGACTTTAAGTCGAAAGTTTAGAGAATCCCCTGATGTAAAGAACAATACAATATCTTTTATAATAACATCACAATATTTATTCCAAGTCGAAAAATATGTCTTTTTTCAAATTCAAGTTTCTCAAAAATTGTGCGTATAGGAGAAAAATTGAGGCCAGATTCGGAATCAGGACGAAAAACTCTATAAGATTCAGCCAATAGTTATATGCAAACATGAAAAAAGTTGGTTGGACAGTGTAATCAATCGCCGTATCAATCTCGGTCCCCATTTTTGTAGCATAAAATAGTAAAAAAAAATTGTAGATCAATTTTTAATATTTTGTCTGAAAAGGGAAGGTTCGATCATCAAATGCAAGTTCGTTTTATTCCCGAGAAAAATTTTGGAAAGTTTTTTCAGCCGTTTGAATGTGTAACACCTTCGTGTACGTAATGTCCCCGGAAGAAAGTGGCACGTTTTTACTATAATTTTCGTGAATAAAAGTATATGTATCTGCATGCAACTTCTTTGTCTGATGATTAGTATAGCTACCTTTTTTCGACGCGTGGAAGGAGTCATCTTTCGGCACGTACTGTATGTCGTACTCGAGGGTAGTTTTCGGCAGGATGCGCCTCTCCTTGTTGATCTTGTAGACGGCATACTTGAAGGCCAGCTCCGTACTGCTATCCTTTTGGTCATGAGTGAATATAGCACCTGGAAGCAGCATAAAATGACAGCACCGATTAGAGAGAGAGACATAGAGAGACTGAGAGTGAGAGTCCCAAAGAGAAGAAGAGAGTATAGCCGGGACAGTGTAAAGTGGTTCATTAAATTTGATTTTCGCGTGCGGTGGCGGAAATCCTCGATCAAAATGCACCCTTTCATGCCAATATACTTAGAACGTGCTGACCCCGCTATTCTTTTCGGATGAAGGACAAGTGCACTTCGATGCACATTCTACTTCTGCGGCCTGTCCTTATTAATTCCCCATGAGTCCCCTAATCAACGGAGGGGCGTGCAGAGGAAGAAGGTTCGAATCGTTATTGTTCCTGTGACAGTGTCGAAAAACAAAAAAGAACAAAAAAAGAACAAAAATTCAACGGTGTACCTTCGATAACGGTTCACCGCCGGCGGATTTACATCTCGAGTGCAGTCTGTCATACGCTTCATGCCAGATTTCTCGAGTTGTATCGCGGCTCGAGTGCCACCAGGCAAACTCGTTTACTAATTGCTGATCGATGCTTCGAAACTCGCCGAGGCCACCAGCATGTCAAGGACCAAGCTGTACGTATACAAAGAAATACAGTTGCCGAGGGGTGCTTTGGTGTGCTGTCGCTCGGAAAATGGCCGACTTTTGACAGTGATTTTGGTCGAAATAATCCCCGAAAACTGAAGGTACCACCTTATACGATATTCTAGCTTAACCCTGATACGCTCCTCAGAAATAGTTCCATAAAAGATTCCATGGTACTTTCTCACTCATTTTTGCTTCACACTCTGACCCACTCTGGTCGTATACATATATATATATATATATGAAATGAAATGTGAAAAAAGAAATGAAAGAGGGGGGAGGCAACTACAATGATTAATAAAGGCATTTATATGTTGTACAAAAAGTCACAAAATTCTAAGAAGCTGTGTCATTATATACACAATTGTTTTTCTAATTGAAATTGAAAAGCAGTTAAAATGACTTCCTTAGGCAATCTAGTGTTAATACTATATAAAAAAGTAAATGGGTGAATTTTCACCCTGAGGAACGTATGAGGGTCAAAATGTTGGCAATCACTTATGACGGCTGGTAGGTTCAGTGTTAATGTCGAAGAGTCCCCTAGGAGTCCTCAGTATTTCATATTCCTCGGTGTCGGCGATTGCTATGCATAGCACCGCAGAAATTCCGTCAGATCTCTGGACGTTGCAGGAGAGATAACGTTGAGTAAAAGGAGGACGCCGAAGAAAAGAACTAGATCGAAACTGTATTATTTAAGGTTGCTTCGTGTTCGATGATGGCTCCTCTATTTTCGTCACCCTGCATCGACGGGCGCCGATAGCATAGCTCCCGGGGCTAGCCTAGGAAGGTGGAACTACACCCAAGGCGAGCTTCGTAGGACCAAAGGAAGCTGGTCCAGCCGGTGAAAAAGCGTCATCACCGTCCAATCAGGCGGATGGCCTCGATTTTGATAGGGGTCGGACCTTGCGAAATGAAGGTATCGCAGAAATAGGATCCTCTCTGCAAGAAAATTGCGAGGGCAGGTCTCTTTGGAGGATGTTCGCCAGCCTGTTTGGATATTTACATTTTCACGAAACTGGCCTGGGGGATGTACATAGTTTAAGAACCCTCTGAGGTTAGGTTGCAGAGGGTTTCGCATAACAGTTGCGACCTAGTGCCGTTGGCTGTTTGCGAGACTTGTAGAAGCTCGCCGCGAATTAGTCGGTGAATAGGACACCCGATGAAAGCGACCACGTTCCGATTACTGGTTCGTCGTATGTCATTGTCGCAGCCGCGGGCCGCCGTATTCTTGATAGCCACCAAGGAAATTGATAACACCACGCTCCTCTGGACAACCGGCCATTTTTCACCGACAAAAGGACGATCCTTCAGCCGTCCACGCTCGATTAATGCCAGCACAGCCCGTTAATTAATTCTCTGAGCGAAGGGATCGACTCGCATAGTCATATCATGGTCCATGAAAAAATGTATAACTTGTGCGATTTGGATCATTTTTACTAGACAAAAACTCGGACATGTACTTCGAATACCGGTAAATGTGTATGTTGAATTTCAATTCAAAAGGTTACATAGTTTCCCAGAAAAAATTCCTGAACATTGGCTAATTTAGCAGTCGAGGTTAGACCATACCCTAAACCAAGCTCCATAAAAAATATAATAACTTATGCAAGATTTATTATTTTCACTGGACAAAAATTTGACATGTACTTTAGATACCGGTAAATATGTATGTTAATTTTCAATTCAAAATGTTGAATAGTTTCCCAGAGAAAAATTTCGGAACACTGGTCGATTTATCGATCAAAGTCAGACTATCCCTTAGACTCTAAAGCATGGTGAATCGATACTGTTTACGTCATTAATAGAGTGAGAAAAACGGTGAGCTTAAAAAGTAGAATGCGGTAATATCGAGTACCCCACGCAACAAGAGTCCATAAATCGGTTAAAACGCAGAAAAATCTGGAAAAAACCGCACCCCGTTGCAACGGCTCTCTCTCTCTCGTGCAATTTCTCTCTTCGAACCTTTAACCTCTCCGGGTCTCCAGTTCTTTGTGGTTGTTTTATCCACCGCTGGCGAATCCTGCTAATCCATTTATCGGTGTATAACGGGGTTCCTTTCGGGTGCAATTCCTCTAGAATAGTCTGTAGCACAGTGGTGAACACAACTGTTTCTCCCCGTTTTTTCGCGCAAAGCGGCGATAAGTACCGGACTCGACAGAAACGTGGTCGACTTCTTGCGACGACGGTTTCTTTCCGAGCACCCACCCTTAACAGCTCCGCTTTATCATTCGTCGTTTAAATGCCGGGGGGGGGGGGGGGGTTCGAGCGAAAACGGTGGTCGGAGGGGGCTCCGTAGTTTTTCTGTGGGTTTGTTTGCCAAGAATTATCACCTGCAGCGTCGAAGGAAACGAATCTCGGGGCTAATGTCCGGGGAAGAAATACATAAATCTTCCTACGGAATTGTAATGACCACGGAAGAAACTGGTCTACAACGTTTGCGAGGTGTCTTCGTAATCGCCGGATAACGGGGGGACGTTTTTACAGTTTTTCGACTCTGTGACGATTTTTCTGCTAGGGATTGCTGAGTCGTCGTGGCTCCCGTTAAATTGCTAATTGCTTTCGTGGTTCTCAACAGTCAAAACTAGACTATCCCCTAAAACACGTTCCACAAAAAAATATGAAACTCGTGCAATTTTTATTATTTTCATTTGAAATAAATCGGACACGTTCATTAAATAGTTGTAAATATGTATGTAAATTTTCAATCCACAGGTTGGATAACTTTTAAAAGAAAAATTCTTTAATATTGACAAGTTTAGCAGTCAAAGCTGGACTATCCCCTAAAAGACGCGGCATAAAAAAATTAATAACTCATGGAATTTTTATTTGTTTTATATTAGAAAAATCAGAGAGGTATTTGAAATATTGATGAATACGTGTGTTAAATCACAGGAGAGTGGATCCAGATGAGATTAAGATTTTGCTTTTGGAAATCCAAATTTTACATACTACATCTGTTGAAGTAGAGAAGCAATGAATGAGAACGATTTTGAAAGAGTGATTATTAATTGAAGTGATTCTCCATTGAAAAACGGAGCTTGTATCGCAGAAATCAACGACGTTATCCCACATCCATTTTCAACGTAATCTTCGTGAATCCCATGGGCTTAAGATAAGGTGGCCCGAGGTTTCTGCAGGTTAATCTCCATTTCTGTGGGATTATGTCCACGAACGAGCGAGTATAGTGCGCGAGCAACGCGAGATACATAAATCTGAAATATCTCAAGGAAGCTGCACGGTTTAATATCGCTGTATCGTTCTGTGGAGCATCGGTTAATCGGGTTTTGCTGTTTGGTCGACTTACCGACTCCATTCTTGAACGGTCTAGATATTCCTCGGAACACAATTTGAAAATCAGAATTGCAATTCCAGCCGTCGAATTCCGGCAACGGACCGTGCTCATTTAAACACTCGCCAATTTTCTATGAAAAGAACTAGTCGGGACACCATAAAATTCGGTCTCTTTGTATGATTCCGAGGTGACGGCGCATTCCATGTTTCGCGTGGTGCAATTTCGCAAACACGATGCATTCATTTTCTGTTCGTCGCCGCTGCGACGCGGCGAAATAATTGCATTCCAGAGAACAACGATATCTACATGTATCTGCAATTCCGTAGATGCAACGAAGAATAATCATTTTCGCGGGACAGTTCAGGTGCTGATTTCTCCATTACTTTTATCAGTCGGTCGCTCGCCGAGTTTGTTATTTCTTCGACACAGAGCGATCAATTCAATCTCTGCGACTGCTTTCCGCTTCCTTGCCGATCGAAGTTCCTGATTCGGAGAGCTGTCGCGATAAAGAGTCTTCGCAGTTACGCGACTTTCACAGGATTTTTATACAAGTTGCTGGAGATCTGTGCAAGTTTCCTCTTCATCCGACGGTACATTTGATCGGATGTCTCGTTGGACGAGGCTCCGGTTGGGTTGAACTTCTCCTGAGGAAACTAAAAATATTAAATAAATATACTTTTACGTATGCAATCCTGCAGATTTTGAGGAGGATATTCCAGAAATCCAAATTTCAATTTTAAGGCTTAATTGGTTCAAAAATGATGAGTGTTTGAAGTTGAACGCCCTTATCAGTCAAAGATCGCTCAATTTTAAACTCCCGTAACTTTCGATCTAGTGGATCCTAACAGTGAAACTTAGATTTTTCGAATTTCCTCCTCAAAGTCTACAGAACTGTTAACAAAAACTTTTAACATTTTTGGTGTCCTCGAATGAAGTTTAGCTCAATTTGACTCCTGTTCACCGTGATAGATTTTTCACGTTGCATGAAGACGGGATACATGATTTTATCAGGTATCCTATCAAAATGAAAATATGAATCGGATTACGACGATGGGACGACGCGTGACGGCTTAAACGCGTAATAATTTCTAGGATTACAACTGATCTCGATGCACCGACGAGGTCTAGACCCGGCTCGAGAACGCGACGAATGGACCAGTTTTCCAGTGGACCGTGAGACATTACGAACTTTACATCGTTTTGCCAGTCGTACGGCGTGCATCGCTGACGACACAGTTTGCTACCGTTGTTCTCGGAACTCCGTGCACCAGCCACGTTGCCTCCGATGAATTATTACGCAGCCGCCGCCGCCCTCGTCTGGCGGTCGCTTCTTCTGGCAAACAACGGGGTTTTTACTTTCACGTCGGCTTCGCCACGTAAACACCGGCATTCGTTAACGGACTCTCTGGATATTTTGTGTTGGCGATTGTACGAATACAACGTCCCACCGCGCCGCTAAAGAATTCAAAATAATAAATATCTCCAATTTGCTGCCGACCCATGTTTTCTATAATGCAGTTCATAGAAAAATATATAACTTATGCAATTTTCATTATTTTCACTGGAAAAAATCGGACATGTACTCCAGACACCGGGAAACATGTATATTAAATTTCAATCCTAAAGATCGGACAGTTTTCCAGAAAATAATTTCTGAACACTGGCCAATTCAGCAGTCAAGGACAGACCCCATACCCTAAACCAAGCTCCATAAAAATATATAATAACTTGTGCAATTTTTATTATTTTCACTGGAAAAAAATTCGACATGCACTTCAAATATCGGTAAATGTGTATGTTAATTTTCAATTCAAACGGTTTGATAGTTTCCCAGGAAAAAATTCCTGAACATTGTCGAATTTAGCAGTCGAGTTTAGACTACACCCTAAAACGGGCTTCATAAAAAATATAATAACTCTTGGAATTTCCATTATTTCTACTTGAAACAAATCACAGGTGTGCCTCAGATATCAATGAATACGTATGCAAAGTCCCAATTCAAAGAGTTGGATGCTGAGACCCGAAAAAAATAACTGCGTAAAGAGTCTGGCAAATTAGACCATTCCCTCGAGCAGCAAATGAATTTCTGACGAAGAATCGTGACCGAGTCGAGATAAGGAACTGATAGGAAAAGTGCGCGACAATGCAGGACAATTAATAGTTGACGGGAGCTGTTTCGTCGCATAATCCCCGTCTCGCGATAAACACGGCCCTTCACTATGAATTGATCGTTCTATTAGCGGCGCTATCCGTGCTGAGGCATCGACGGGAGGGATACAGTCGCTCGCTATCAAAAATCGCGGCAACAAGGATGATTAATGGAGCGGAATAGGCGACACGCGGCTCGACGTTAATGGCCCGAAATTATCGTCCGCGAGAGCCCGATTGCCGGCCTGCAGCAAGACGTATCGACTTCGTCGGATAACAGAGCTCTGTGATCGGAAATCCGTCCCAGAAACCGCCTGGCAGTAACTCACACCGCTACGGTTTCGATCAGCTCGAATTAGGGTTACGGGAATCGCGCGAAAGCGTCTCTGACGGAACAAGCACGCCTCTGTCATCGATCGTCGCCGGATTCTATCCTCCTCGTTTTTCACGCTCACGATCCAAACTAGAACCAACAGCAAAACGATCGAATTTATCCGTCCTTTAACAATTCATATAGAGAGGCGATCGACGAAACGAAATATCATAGCTACCGGGGGAATGAGAATTGAATCGACGATTACATAGCTCGGTTGTCAACCAATCCATCGTCCGTCTCCGCGGAACCAGCGCAACTTCTCAAACAGAAGAGGAATTCCCGCACTCGGTATAATGCCCTCGCCGAATGGAAAAGTTTCGCAAAAACTTTTACTCTACTTTCTGGGGATCTATCCTCTCATCTTTCGTGCTCTTATCTCCCGGTGTCTCTTCCTCGCACTGTCCTTCTTCTTCTTTGTACGTGGCTGACTTTCGAGCCGATTCTTTTTTCCGACTGTCCATCTCTTGGAGAAGGCGGAAAGAGTGATTTTCGAAATACCTCTGACTCTGCGCGACAGCTCTCTCCGTTTCTTCTTTTTTTGCTGTCTTTGTTTCGGTTCAGTTTCCTCTCATTATCTCTCTTGGACACTTATCCTCGTTTCGTTTCATTCAACGGAATCCCAGAGTCGGTCGTGACGGAACGCTAGCACGGAAAATGGTGTCGGAAAGGGAAGAGGGCCAGTAGGAATTTAAAGAGCTTGCAACCTAGTCGGCTTCGAAAAATCGAATCTCTTTAAAGCTTTGTATGTGTAGGGTATCGTGGTGGAAGGTCTCTTTGAGATTCAAAATAATCGCGTGGTTTTAACATCGAAGACGACACCAGACAGAATACCGTATCGACGTGGACCTAGATAGCGCAGTGCAGCTCCACCATTTTCGAACTTTCGGCGACGAAAAAAATATGGTAATCGAGCTGAGACGATGCTTGAAATACTCCAGAAAAATCCCTGTCCCTTGTCAAACAAATATATGCGAAAAAATTGTTCAAAGTACATACTTTACTGAGTTCCCTAGCAGAACCTGAAAGCAGCGATCTCTTTTTTGTCGCACAACTCTGCCATTTTGTAACTTTTAGGGACTAATAAAATATGGAAATGGAGCTGAGATGTTGCTCGAAATACTCCAGAAAAATCCCTGTCCCTTGTAAAACAATTAGAGGTGAAAAAAATATTTAAATATACAAACTTTACTGACGAGTCCCCTAGCAGAACCTGAAAGCAGCGATCTCTTTTGTCGCACAACTCCGCAATTTTGTAACTTTCAGGGACTAATAAAATGTGGAAATGGAGATGAAATGTTGCTCGAAATACTCCAGAAAAATCCTTATCCTTTGTCAAACAATTAGAGGTGGAAAAAATATTTAAATATGCAAACTTTACTGATGAATCCCCTAGCAGACCCATTTTTTTATTGTCTTCCTCTCATTCTAATTCGGATCACGGGGCCCTTTCTTTGATTCACTTCCCTGTGATTATTTCCAAAAGAGTCACCACTCCTGTTCTTGTCTGTCCCCCTAGAAGACCCCGAAAGCAGCGATCTCTTTTGTCGCACAACTCTGCCATTTTCTAACTTTCAGGGACTAAAAAAATATGGAAATAGAGCTGAGATGTTGTCTGATATACCCACAAAAATCCCTGCTGCCTGGCAACAAATTAGAGGTAAAAAAAATGTTAAAAGTTCACATGTAGCCCAAGCGATGAGTGATGATGCTACTTATGAGTAACCAGGGCTGTCTTCATCGAGACGGATTAAGAGTGGCCGGCTAAACTGTAGCGGGCGTAAGCGTCGAATTCATCCCGGGGAAGCGTTGAATATAAGTCCCGCCGAATTTGCGGCGAGAAGAACGAATTTCGGACCGGCGTAATTAATGGCCGGGAAGCAAGTGATTAATAGTTTGCGTACACCGTGCAGCGCCGCGATGGGTTCGAGTTTATCGTGCCGGTGCGGCGTAGCGCGTCTCTCTTGCAGACGCCGTCGTCGTTGCCGTCGAGCGTAGGCTACCGAGTTATTAAACTAATGCGACTCGTTAGTAGTTCGCGGCCCCGTGGCCATCGAGAGGAGTTTCGCACGGATGAAATTCCGCCGAACGCTCGAGAACGAAAGTGTTTCCGTTGCTGCGTCCATAAATCGGAATTGGTCTCATTAACCAGCCGTATCGTTTACAACTAAACTGATCCTCCGAACGATGTTACGCCTCCACGAAAATTTCGGAAACTATGGCGCCTGACACTGTGAACCCTTGTACAGACCTATCGTGGAAGTAGTCCAGGGAATTATTGAAAAAATTCGAAAGTCTTTTTCTCTGCTATTCGAGTGGCGAGGAGAATACAGGCTGTACGTATGCAACAATAAAATGCCTATCTGGAACGCTGTTTATCTGGGAAAGTGGTTTTCCAGTAATGTTATTAATTTTTCTATCCGCAGCTATCCGGCCGTGTCGTAATGTCAATTCGCCGCGTAAACCGGCTTAACCAGGATTCCTCATATATTTTTAATCAGGTTAAAATCTGGGGTACAACCCCACCATCTCATTACGCGGTTCGGATTGGATTTGAACTAATCCATGGCGTGCTGGTTCGTATTTTGCAACGACTTCCTCCGGGAAAACACGGTTCTCCATCATGCACGATGTATTGGAAATGGAAAATTCATTTGTAAACATTTCAGATGTACATGATCGAATTTCTTAGGGTATAATTGATATTGATAACATGCGGGACTGGGACGGTAAATTTGCAATACAACCACTGTTACACGAAACCGTTCGATTTTCCCACGGAAATGAAAATTGGCTTCGGTAATAAGGTGACGAGGAACGAAGCGTGACAGTCACGCTGCGCCAGCAGAACCAGCGTGAAATTCGTCAACCTGCGGTGTCGTTAAGTGGCCGATTGAATTTCATCTGTTTCACCAGTGGACGTGACACAACACTATGTATATCCTAACCGCGTTTGAAAAATCCATCCACTTTGCATGTTAACGCAACTGTAATTTCGAGCGCTCCGTCAGCGAAGGGTTGAAGATCGACCAATGGATCCATTTCGAAATAATGATAAATCTATACCCGGGGGAGGTGGTGGAAAAAACAAGTCCGTGCTCTCATCTGTCTGCCAGTCAAGGTTGCAGAGAAAAAAATTCCTCAAATTTCTCGTGCCGGAGAAACAAAGCCATATAAAATCAGCGGCTGACACGAGCCGTCCAAGCGTGCCAACGGCGATCAATGGGTTAAAACCTGCCTCCGCTATAGTGTGCGAGTGTATGAAAATCTGTGCGAACGTGCGTGGAAATACAATAAGATTGCGGAGGGGAAGGAGCACGGATTGAGGGAGGACAAAGGTACCCTCTCTCTGTCTCGACGCGTCCCGTGAGTGGGTTGCGGGGCGGAAGGGGAAGGTGCAGTGGGGGAACACAAGTCTTCATCGGGAGACTGGGTAGCTGTTGAGGAGTCCTCTAAGGGTGGTCTCAGACACGGGAGCTACCGGAACCATTGCTCTAGCATAGATATTTCCCGTGAGAGAGGGGAGACTCCCGTCATAGGGGACTCCCCTCTACACCTCTCTCACCCCTAGATGTGCCTATGCTAATGGTAGGCTCCCGTGGCTCCCAGGAGCCGGCTTTCTTGTCTGAACGCACCCTAACAGAGCTAGAGACGCTAGAGAATTGCTCTATGTCTGCTAGAGAATACATCAGTAGGTCAGAGAATACTCTCGTCAGTGAGTCCTTTAGCGGTTCTACTGACACATCCCTCAATGGACCTTTCTTTAGTTTGGTTTAAGGGCGGTGGGGAAATGTTCTTACGCACACCCTCTCCTCTGATAAACATTCGGAGAGAGTAGTGTGGGACTCGGCTCCCCCCTTAGATGGAAATTAGGGGGATTATAAATTGTCTAACGCACATCGCTTATACCCACTAAAATCCCACCGCCCGGGAGTCTACCACCCTTCCTAGCTCACATGTTTGGTTGGAGAGCTACGGACCTGGTTGGCCTGCGATTCGCATCTTACACGGGTCCTCTCTCCAACTCTGAGCCACTCCCGTTCTTTGCTTATTATGCCTCAACGGACCAAACCTAGGGCAAGTCTCTTAGCGGGCCTAGCCTCTAACTGGCCTACTGACGACTCCTCTAGTAGACCTAGGACACAACGCTCCCCTCATCCAAAATAAAAATGTTGCTGATCGATTCTGGGTAGCAGGAGTGAACCAAATATTGACTCCATCCCCTATCAGTTGTTCCACATTGAAAGCAACGATACTCTCATCTAATTCCTTCATGAATGCATAAAAATCCCCAGTGATTCATCCGGCTGGCATATATTGTAGTTGTATGGATGCTTGAATCCCAGGAACGGTTCGGCGACAACCGTAACATTGTAGAAAGAAATCTTAGACATCGGAGTCCTAGTGACACTTTCCAGGGTGAGTAAGGATTCGATTGGGCCGTGGCGCGAACTCAATTTTCCACGGTTACTTCAGGTACTCTTACGCAACCGTCTTCGGAATACCGGTACGTCGGTTGCTTCGATGCACAGCCGTCTACAGCAGACTGGAGTTCCTCGGTATAGAGGAAGGAGAGGCAGACGACTGATTTTGTATTCATGGAAAGCATCATGAGTATTTGCTGAAACTCAACGCAGCTTGTGGGCCCGAGGACACGTTGTGTTGTCACGACGACGAGGGGTGTAGGAAAGCTCGTCGTCCAGACGAGCAAACGAGAAAGGACCGCGAGAGATACATCCTCCCTGTTATTGGATCCCTATTGGATTGTCTATCCGCGACGGTTCTATCTTAATATTATCGCCGCGACGACGGCCCGCAATCCGGCGAATCAATTTCGCTGTTGCTCCTCTCGTGAAGATCCACCCCGATCAAATCCCTACTTTCCCTCCAGTGATGTGTACAGGGTGTTCTTCCAAATAGGAAACGTTAGAAACAAATTATGGATTTTAACTTTCTTAGCTGCATTATATTTTTTTGTTTAGCTGTATTTTTTGAAGAGGAATGCTGTGTATTATTTTTGTAAAGTATGTGCGAAAAAGTCTTCGAGGTCATTCAAGGTGACAAAGACAGACAATTGTTAGTCTAGTCATTTAAAGTAAAAAGAATATTATTGAAACTGCAGGCCTCTGCACAGTGCAATTTGCTGGGATATAATGCTATAGGAGACCACTATGATACCATAGAAGAGATCCAATGTATTTTCATGGTGCAATTTTGCGAGGCTGAATAGCCCCGTCGCCATTTCACCATGTCACAACGTTATCAACGGAGTATTGAATAGCGTTTGTTACGACGAGAATCGAAACCTAAATAAACTCAAAATTGAGCCGTTTTTTCCCCTCTCGGCAGTATAAAAGAGGAGTTCACGTTTTCATGTAAATTCATATTTAAATAGTCAATCGTTTTCGATTGGCAGAATAAAATACTCTCACGAAATGGCTATTGATTAGCCATTCAAACAATTCGTACATTCGTGCAATGTGTTGTCACGATAGAACAATTCAATATGTACGTGTTCTATATGAAAATTCAATAATTGTCGACGGTGTATTTAGTTTGTATGAAAATTTAATTGCTTTTTCGACACACATTGTTCGTTAGAAAAATCCGGTGAAAATGATTGTAAAAATCATGGTGTGCCTCGATTACCATCCGACGAGAGAACAATAAAGGGGAAAGAAGGACTAAAAATAGTATACTCATTAATCAGTATCGATCACGGTGATGAAGATCCGGGGAACGAAGTGGAAGACTTCTTCTTCGAGCGCTGCACACCGCTGCCCTATAAATTCACAGAATCTACCCATAATCAGTCATCGATTGAGGTCACCGACGTTGGGTTCGTTGGCAGTATTCAACTTAACCTTTCGTCTCCCTCGCTTCCATTCTTTCTTGCTTCCATATGAATTGATCGAAATAGTGCAGCGGTTTATTTGAACCTGTATTTTTCCATTTATTAATTTACTTTTTTTTTACTATTATTATTTTATCTTTTATTTCACTTTTTATTTCACAATTTAAAACCTGGGATCGAATTTAAATTGGCGACTCATTCGCAGAACTCCAAATTCACATAATTCCAAAGACTCGAAATTCATAAAATACAGAAAAGTCAGAGAATTCCAAATTCTCCAGCTGTGATCTCCAATCAATGGGGTCGAATGAGCCCAATTAAAGTGGCCCGAGGAATCGATTCGGCGAACCAGGGAATTAATATTTCATCGAGAAGCGAGATGAAGACACAAGAAGATTCATGGGTAAGTTAGCCGACTAGAGTGAGCACCTTTGCTTTTTATTCGTCGTCGGACGATAAATTAGAGGCAGTCGAGGAAGTCGATTTCGCAGAAGGAGCCAACGAAGCGTTCGAATTAATGGCTGACAATCGACGTTTCCGTTAAGGTATTCGCAGCGGTGGTCCCGTTGTCGTAATTCATTTATAGGGACCGTTGATCTACTATTCGGAAACCCTGAAACCTCCTTTCCGCGGCCATCGACTCTCTCGTAACAGATCCCAGAGACGCACGATGCACACGATTCAAAAATTTTACAAAATCTTCAATAAACAAACCTGCTACATTTCTACAAGCCGAGAATATTGAAATTCATTTGAATCAATTTACTGGCTTCTTCACCGTTCCTGAAAATTGGAACTACAACAACTATTTGATCTAAGAAAATGTGAGCTGTAGGATCTAAGAAAATTACCTAAACTTTCGCCAACTTATTCGTGGCATTTTTCATATTAAAACGACACTAAACATGACATAATTTCAACTGTGTTCAGTGGTTCATAATGCCTCGATAAATGTATCACGTGTATTCATAATCAATTTGTTTAATCATTCTACGTGGAAACGCAGTAAGGCAGGCACGAGAACCATGCGTCCGACGTTTATATCAATCGCAACAAAGCAGTACTCCTCATTTGTTGCGAAAATCAAGCTGTGTACGTACGTCGGGATCCATTAATACCCCTTTTGATCTGCAGCATGTAGCAAGTCTTTCATCTGTAGCACGTCATGGGCGTTAAATTGTTCGTTTACAGGAACGCTCGGCCGTGAGTGGCATCCGGCAAACGAAACTACAGATCGATGTAGAGCTGGATATAATTCCATGCACTTTACGTGAATTTTAGGTAAACATTCATTTGAAAGTCTTCGAATTTTACGTACACGTGGAGGCGGTGTGAACTCAGCCAGCAATGATAAAAAAAAATGGAACTTTTGGTTCGCAGAATCGCCATTCGTCCCTTCCGCGAAATTAATTATCAGGCACAGTTCCAGAGGAACCGTCCCTGCCCGCGATAATTGTAATTTACGAGAGGCGGGACGGTGTATTAGCAGAACAAGTCGAGGAAACGTTAAAAAAAAGGAGAGAGAGAGAGAAAGACAGGGAAGTCAGCACAACCCTCTCACCCCCCTCCCACTCCTAAAACCATAAGCCAACTCCTGATAACGGAGAAACAGAGATGCGTGAGGGGGGTCAACGTTCTCGATTCGCGACTGGCACAGATCCAATTTTATCCAGCGAGGACCATGCATCTTCCGGGAAATATTTACCGTTTCCTGTTGGCCTTTCAGACCCGGCTAGAAAGAAGGACACTGATCGAGCGTCAAACTGCAACTTGTCTTTCGATACTCGCCGCTGTTTTTACCACCACGCTCGCCATGGTTGTAGCAGTTGCTGCAACGTAGTCGGACACTTCGAGACGTTGGTTCTCTTATTTATCGGCTAGCCAAAAATTCTTACGCGTCATCAATCCTGCATCTGCGATCCACTGACCCACTGACCCACAGAACATAATTTCAGACAATAGTTTTACGTATCTACATCTATCAGTTTTCAATAAAAGATATTTTACTCGATCGAACTCCTTGAAGCGAAACTTTCGGGGAAGATCGTATTAAAAAGTGATCATATTCAAATTGTTGTAACTTGGAAACTGTTAGCGCTATTTTAACGAAACTTGGCCTGTTGGAGAGCTGGAATCCTGCGCTTTAAAACGTATTTAATTTGGTCACGATACGAAGATTGGTTCCCGAGATATCCTCGTGGAAAACAATGGTCATTTTTTGGCGGATCGCTATTTATTTCTCTCCTGCACTGGTCACTGACCATTTGTTTCTCTCGCACTGGTCACTGACCACCGCTACGCACCGTAAGTTCAAGGTCAATTTTACTAATTCATAAATAAGTTATCTCGAGAATGGATTGAGATATCGAGATGAGACAAGGTGCGTTGGAAAGATCATCGACTCTACTATCTCCTGCGCTTATCAGTCATGACAGTTCCTTCGAGCTCGTATGTGTCCCATAGTTCGTGATTTACAGTGAATTTACTCGTCAATTACAGCCGAATTAACCAATCGAACAATGTACTTTAAATCGAATGATACAACTAGCGAATGAATTGTTATACCGTGAATGTTGAATAAAGCGGGGCCTCCATTAGGCAATAGCCGGTGTATAATTCACGCGTTTGAGGTGTACACATCTGTTACACGATGTCCTACAATCGCGGTCCGTGCCGGCTGGCCCGTTAACAAGATGGTCGATGGAATTTTCATTAACAGCCACAAATGTACAGCAGATAGTCGCATTAATTGATGAATAGTTTCCCCGCCATACCAGCCGCGCTATCCCGCCCGGGGACATTCCTCTAACGCTTCCATCGATTCTTCGGACCGCAACAGTTAAATAGGAATCCAATTAGCTCGCTCGTCAATAAACAACTGACCGCACCCGTAACTCGTCATTCATTTTTCGCGCATTTCCAATGAAGCCCGTACGTTGGCCTTGATTTTCGAAAAATTACCATTTTAAATAGTGACCTTGGGTCACCTAGTAACCTTGTTCGAAGTTGGTAGAAAATTTTTGTAAAGTTTCCAATGAACCATAAGGTCACTAGACCATGTCAAAATGAAAGTCTTACATTTCTCTTTAAACGTTTAAATGACCCAGTGACCTTGGGCCATCCGGTACAGTGAAAGAGTGTTGAAAATTCCGTAAAATTTCGCTTTCCTTTGGTATTTAAGGGCAGTGAACATTGCCGGAAACGGGGGTCGTCAACATCAGCCAGGCCAATCGTGGATCTTTAGCTGGAACCGTGCAATAGGCAGAAATCCGAGGAGTTCAGGGATAGTTGGCTGAAGCCCTCGAGGGTAATCGCATTAAAGCTTTCGTGTATGGCTCTCATTACGTCCCCGCCGACACTCCATCATCCCTTTTGTCATGCCGGACGAAGGGGTTGAGACCTAACTTCCTCGGTGTTCACTGACACTTCACCCTGTAATGCTTGGTCTATGGTGTTTTTTCTATGGTTGTTTCCTTTGCGATGCACACCGAACGGAAGCTAAATAGGATGAAGCGTAACGCCTACTCTCGTTGTTCCAAGCTTCGAGACGAACAACGGCCACTCTTTCTTCGTCGAACTCGATTACTCGATGTGTAGGAAAAGTCCACGAAAAAGATTTTTCCTTGTCGAGTGGCGCGGTTTGTCCCCCAAAGTCCTGGCTCCTTAATCCTGAAACGGGTTTTATTTTTTTTCCATGACCGCTCCTAACCATTAACTTCTCTCATTAAATTCTATCAATTATTCAACCGAATGATCCGGCTGGCGCTGTTACAATGAAAGTTCTCGCGGTTGGAAACTTTCATACCTTTCTCCTATATTTTAACCACCGCGTATAACCGAACTCTTTCGAGACAGACCTTCGCGTCGAGTCGCGTTGAATTCATCGACTCGTTTGCTAAACGTCGAACGATCAAAAGCGACAATTTTCTCGGCGAGTATAAAATTGTCCTTTTTATTCGAGAATCGTGCGACACGATCGCTCGCCGTATTATTATGCAGAATAAGACAGTATGAATCGCTAAGAACTGTCTGCCGGTCCCTGCGTCGCTTATTCAAGAGGCTTATGCTGTCTGTACCTAACAAGAGACTTGGTCCACGGTAATTCAATGGGCCAAGCACAGAGCGCGCCAGGAAAAGAACGTACCGAGGAAACTCGAGGAAACTGACAGGAGGGACAAGCGCCGAATCGAGGAAAGGATAGAGAAAACCCAAGAGGGAAACTAAGGGCTGAGAAGAGAGGGTTGTTACGGCGCCGTCGCGCCTCGAACATTCGGATTCTATTGGGATCTCTTCTTCGAATCCCCAACCATAATCCGCAGACGATGGATATATTATTTCTTACACCGCACCATGGCGAATCTATCTGTTTGCACATTCTCAAGATGTGTGCTCTACATTGTTTAATCACCTTCCACGCTAAAATTATTTTAAAAAAGCTACTCACACGTTAATACAAAATTACTAAAATATTTTCCTAAAAAAATAATCAAATACAACATCTATTATTATTAAAAACAGTACCACTTCGATCGTCCCCGTACGGCCCGCTGTCGAAGCAAACGCTCGGAATTAAGTGCGCGCAACTCCCACCCAACTCCGGGAGCAACTAGCTCATATATTCCGCAAGAGAATTTCCGAAGTACGTAGTATAATGTCCGGGCAAAACTTCGATTGCTTTTATAAAATTATTCAAGCGATTCTCTGTTCCCCGAGGAGTTTCTCCCCACCCGAAACATATCCGGGATCTACGACTGGATACAAGATACGACGACAGTAACGATTCTTCTGAAAAAAGTTACTCGATTATGAAACGGTTCTAGCTGCTCCTACAAAGCCGTTCATAGTGTCTGGAATCGCGGGAATGCTTTTAATAATTCCCAGACTAGTTCGACGTGCATGTATGCACCGGAAATTCTTATCTACCGAACTCGCATTCGTCGACCGGGTCGCTCCTCTATCTTCTAGCCGTTTCCAGGTCCGTAAAGTTCGGGATTGGTCGACTGCCGCGAGTGGTTGTGAACTTCCCTGAAGTACTCTCCGGCAGCACCCTTCTCCTCGGTATTATTTTCAATCCAGGGAATAAAAACTTTTCAAATACCACACTTATATTAGAATGCACTAAAAAGGAGAAAATAATATTTTTACATATAAGTGACTATAAATAAAAGCGTGGAGCGCCCACGAAGATTACGTTAATATAGTTTGGCGCCCCACGCTTTTATTTATAGTCACTAATATCTAAAAAATATTATTTTCTCTTTTTTAGTGCATTCTAATATAAGCGTGGATTTTAAAAAGTTTTTTTATATATTTTTTTATTTTCTACGTTTTAGTCTTTACTATCGAGCGTATTTAGTAAGGCCCGCTTACCGGGCAAAACCGCCGGTCCTTGTCGCCCCCTCCCTTCGCTCAACCTAATCCAAACCAACCCAGTAAGTAAACTGGGAGCCCC
>CM052328.1:2876795-2960836 GCA_028455615.1 Lasioglossum zephyrum
ACTGTCCTAATAGGTCTAGAGTGAGGGAGGGGGAAGGGTAGAGTTCTCAGGCGAATTATGTGCGGTAGTGTAGAATATCATCTCTGAATAAACAAACTTTCTTCGACGCTCCTGTTCGCGGTCAACAGCAAATGACTCGCGGGCTTGATAACTATCGAGAGATCGATGCCAGACTCTCCTGCTTGGCTTCCTCTTCTTCTTCTTCTTTCGCTGAGAAACTCGAACCATCGACGATGGGTTCGCAAACATTACGGCGTCCCGTGCAAATACTTGCTCAGGCTCCGGCGCCCTCAACCTTTGCTAGACGCGCGCGATGCTTCCGATCAAATTCTTGCGAATAACGCCGACACAGTCTGTCCGAACGGATCATGCGAGCTGCGATTACACTCGGGGATTAAATTTTGTAATATCCTGGCTATTGGCAAACTAGCCAATTTCCACGGGTCAATAAAGTTTATTAACCGATTTAGTTTCCGTTGCGAAATGCGGTCTTCGACTAGAGTTTCCTCCTGGTAACGATATTATTACGATGTCAAAAGGTACACGACGTAAATACAAGTAAACGAAATGCAGTATAATCGTGAAAAGTAATTTGGTGCGTTCTGTTTGGTGAGCTCGAGTCATAATTCGGTCAAGCAGGTATAATTACACGTGTGTTAAGCTGATTACACAGTGTCGAGCGAAAAACTTCATTACAGCGCGAAGAATCGGGCCGAAGACGACGGGAATTAGAATAAGAACGAAAGAATGTTTCTCTATGGTTTCAATTAGTCCTAAATACATTTGCATTCTTATTTAAAACAGATCCGGCCGGTTCTCAACGGTATAACAGGTTCAGCCCATCGATCCGAATACCAACTTTAGAAAGGTGATAATAGTGCTAAGATCCCTAACTCCGGTACACGATATTCAAAATCGAAATACCTTAACCCTTCGCTGCATGATTTCTTTAATTGAGATGAAAAAATTGAACGACGCTCAGTTTCTCGGTTTTGTTCGAGGGAGAAATGTTGATAGAAATTAAAACAGCGTTTTCAGAAAAATAAACATAGTAAGAAAACACATTCTTAGTTTACTGTATACCAGATTTTTTAAATGTATGTTAAATGTTTTTCTGTATTGCGTGTTTGGTAAAATCCGATATGTGTAGAAACAAACGAACAGCACTCCTGCGGGACTCGCTCGAAGGGTTCGATTCGAAGGACTGGCAGACATTTTCCACGGATCGAGTTGCGTCGACTTTTCGCAAGTTACTCTTTCTTTTTTCTGGGTCCCTCTGGTGGACTACACATAGTGTTTTTTTATCCTCCACCCTCGAGGAGGGGGGTGAACAGGACACATACAATGCAAGTCGCTCGGTCGATTGCGTCCCTTCCTATGCTGTGGTCGATCGCGGCTCGCAAATCGCTGAGGGGGCAACGAAGATTCGCGGCTAAAGCCCGGCCAGGAAAGAATACGGACCTGGGAGCAGAAGACGACAGGCTAAACCGAGTGGAAGGACGGTTTTGCATGTAAGTGGGTTACCGGCTCGGGCGAAGAATTTTGAAATTGTTCGAGTCGCCTGTCTCCGGCATAAAAGGGGACCCGAGCAGTCTCGAGGAGCCGGGATTTCGCGAATTTCGCTGCGGAGAATCAATCTTTTTTCTCCACTGAGATTGCTCGAGACGGGGACCCTACAGGGCAGCAACGCTGGGATTCCGGAGCAATAAAAGCTGGACGAAATAATGTTACATTGCCTTAGGCAAGTACGAGGGATATGACAGTCCACATTTATAGCAATTTTTAGCTAGTTTTAACAAGTTGTAGGAATTTTTAGGTAGTTTTAACAATGTTTAGCTATTTGTAGACATATTTAGGTAGATTTAGCAATTTTAACCAATTATTAAAAATTTGTAGAGATTTTTGGCTATCTTATACGAAAATTAATTTCACCGTAGCAATTTGTATCTTTTAGGCTGTTTGAAAAAACTGAATGCTAATTGACGCTAGGGATTGCAATCCCGCAAAGTGAGATCCCGCAATTCCGCAGGGTCCCGCGTCATTTTTTGGTCCCGCATTTCTTAAATAGGTGATGCGGAATCTCGCAAATTTTGTGGGACCACGCGTATAAACAAGATTTCGCGAATGACGAAGCGTATGATGAACTATTTCGATGTTTTATCGAAGATACATAAGATTATTATATTATATATTTTATATTATTACAGACAGACATACATATATAAATATTTAAATTTAAATTTATGTAGATTTAGATTTCATTTCTATTTCGTTCATTTTTGACTAATACGATTAATGATGATAGTTTCATTAAGTAAAGTTTGTTCTTTATTAAATATACATATAATAGATTGAAGAACTAAATTGCTTATTCATTCACACGGGACCCCGTAAGATTGAAATAAATACCACATCAATCACGCGGAATTGCAATTCCTAATTGACGCGTAGCCTGATCAACGTATCTCGACTCGAGCGAAGGGAATTATGAAAGAATTATGTCCTCCGAGGGTAGAAATAAGTTCTCTGGCCGCGGTATCAGCTTACCTATGATAACTATGCGACCAAAGGAGGGAATCGAGTAGGAATCATTGACCTCCTGTCATCATCCGTCGGTCTGATGATGGATTAATGCCATTAGCTTCGTAAATCACCGGCGAAGATGTCAGATAATGATTGTAATGGGCTGTCAGACACATCCCCGTTTCTGCACGTCAATTCTTTCCCCTCTGGTAAAGACGTCGTCGTTTACACTAACACGTAATACTGATCTAATGCGGCTGGTAAAACCATGAATATCCGCGTCCGAAACAATAAATCATCTGTTTAAATATAGGGTACAATTTTATCATAACTTTGATGCTCAAGGGCACACTTTCCAGGTGCTACAAAATCGAATGAAAAGAAATACAAGTTTCCACATAGAAAAATGACGATGATCTTGAAGAAGAAAGACAATGACAAAGTAACCGGAGAAGAAAAAATTTTCTTATAAAAATTATAAATATTTTTGGTGTGGTTAAAGATAAAGGTGGCCTCCTTTAGAGACACCCTGTATAGAAAATGGTGGGAGTTATTTTTCAGACTTCACCGTAGCTTGATTGTTTGGAGATGAGAAGAAGAGAATGTTTTTGTCGAGGATTCTCCATCTTCAGGTCCGTAGCCAATTAACTCGGACTTCGATCGAAGACGTAAAACTTTGACGATCCCTCAATACCGTCTGACAGCGGGAGGAATTCTGGATGGCCGTTCGCTCGCTCGGAAGACCAGTTGTAATGGCAACTAAAAGCTAAGGTTTCCGCGTAACACTATTGGAATTCTAAGCAGCCTGTTCCGCCCAACACTCGGAAATTAACGGAATTACCGAGACCTAACTCGACTGCCACTCGGTGCCATTCTCTCTCCTAACCAAAGATGAAAACACAGAGCACCGAGGGAAATGACTTCCCGAGACGTGTGCATCGATCTCTCTCTCGGCGGGTCTCGCCAACCGCGCGATGCCGCTTAAGTTAACGCTTGTATTCGTGACTGCAATGCGAACACACTTCGGCGTGAGCACGGTGGTGTCTGATCAAAGCGCTTTCGGTTTTACCATTTTTATATCCTACTTGCCAGATCTAGGTGTGCAAACATTGAAAAGTTTGCGATTCTATATAATAAATACTAAATAACAAGATTCGGATACTGCAACAAAATAGTGCTGCATGTGGTCAAAAAATTTTCAAAAACAGTTTTTTTACCATTTTCATCGTGGTACAGTAATGTCCCGTTCTAAATCCATTCTGGGTTCTGTGTCTGACATGTATCGGAACTGGACACTATATATTTTAAAATAATAAACAAACGTAGTAATACCGTATTGGTGAGACAATACTAGAACTTCTTTGTTTCTTACTCATTTATTCCAGAAACAAAAACACAGCGAAAATAGCACCTCTCGATGGAAGACCCTTTACAATTCAACTACGACTAAAACAACCTTCTTTCTCCCCCTTTGCAGTAATTCGCAACGCCGCATTGGCGAGCTAAGTATGTTTGTGAAGGTTATCAACACCCCTAATTCACATTGTCATGATGTGTTATTCCAAACTCCTCTCCACCCTTTGTGTTATCCTAGAATTGTTGGATTCGTAATAGAATCCCTTTGACGACCATAACCGCGGGGTCTGCAGGGCGACAGAGACCGCCTTCGCGTTTGTCCCTACTTATACACATCGAATTAGAATTCGACGAAAAGAGTGTTATTTGTCATTTGTTTCGAACAATTATCGTTGGTTCCAGAGTCCACTTCGAACCCTTTGATCTCTGTACAAAGGCTTGATAGTTCTCGAGGGCTCTGATACTCTCTGTAATGTGCTTTTCGAAAAGCTTCTTGAAACTCGAGTGGACTTCCACACGTAGTGAAGCGGACCCAACTGCACAAGACAATCAATTCTCTAGGTTAATTTCAATTTCCGATATAAACACCGACAATATGTATTCGGAGACTGTCTAAATTCTTAATCAAACTCCTATTTAATTTACAGAGATCCAGATACGTAACTCACAAGTGAACGAAATCTTCGCATGATTTAAAACTCGAACAAAATATTTGACACGCACTTTTTTTATAGCTGTCGATATTTAAGTTAAGGGGGTGAAAATAGCCCTCGAAGTCAGGATGAAAAATTCATTTTGTCCAATATCTCGGAAATTATTAGGCCTAGATGAACATTTAAAAATCGAATTTATGCATCTTTGAATGGGGAATCTTTTTGTCTCAATCGATTTTGAAAAGAATCATTTGTTTAAAAAATATACTAAAAATTCACTTTTTCGCGTATCTGTAATTATTCTGGAGTTGGATATCATTCGCAATGATAATAGTTTTATATACTTATTTATTTCCATTAAACTCGTACTACCTGTTTAAACAATTCAATCGGCCTTTAACCCTCATACGTTCGTCAGGGTGAAAATTCACCCATTCAATATTATTTCTACATACTATAAAATGATTGATCCCTCTTTATCTGTGTTGTGAGACGTATTTCTTTAAAGTGTGACTTTATAAGTCAAGCAAAGTTTGTTAGTTTAAAGTGTGAAGCAAAAATGGGCGAGAAGGGATCATAAAATCTTTTATGCAACTAATATTTCTGAGGAGCGTATGAGGGTTAACTAATATATTGTTTTGAACATGATTTCTATGCGTCGAATTTTTCTCTAGAATTTTTAACCGTTCACAAATGTTAAAACGCTTCTGCGGTTTTTGCGGAAACGTGGATTGTAGTTCTGCTCGTGGAATTGTTGAAGAACGAGGCGAGATTAGACAGACGAAACGAGTCTCGGGAAAAAATGTGGGACCAATAGAGAGAAGATTAAAGCCTCCTTAACTCATCCGAATCTTTGAAAATACGCGGGTGTTATCCAGTAATCCTGTCGTAAAGTACTTCAGCCACAGGGTCGGATTCCTTTAATGCTCGCGGTCCTCTCTCCCCGGCGCTAAAAATGTTTATCTATGAAATATGCCGGCGCGTTTAATGTTTCATGCGTACGACGGCAACACGTATGCACGTGGAACGGTTTCACGGTCGTTGCTTTATGGCCTCCGCATCTGTATTTCCCGACGTTTCAACTCGGTTATCTCTTCTCGTCCCTGTTACGTAACATGTGTTTCTCGCGCTCCAAAGGAAATGCTGCTATTTGTATCAAATTGCCTTCTAACAGACTTCGTCTAACAAAAAATAAAACTTACAGCAAATATACAGCTGCCACAAAAATGTTGTACCTCGAAGGGGTGATTCTTGAATGAGATTTGAAGCAACTTCGAACTTTTGTTAGAAATTGAATTTTCCATGAAATTCGCGCACTCTATTTACTACGTATTTATTTATTCACGGTGGGCATACATTTACTATTCTAGCCAATCTTCTTTTATTGTCGAGCTTTCAGGAGAAAATTAGCGAACATCCCGGCATTATCCTGGCAACGTCGCTGTATACTACGCGAAAGTTATGCGACCTATAAAAATACGATGCCACGGGGAAACGACGCCAAGACTCGGCTTTATTAGTCGTGTGAATGTTTTTCAAGATTCAGCATGAAGATTTTTAATTGGAGGATTGAGCCTTCGATAAACAAATTAACAAATATCTTTACTGCCAACAATTGCCCAACGAAAGCGATAGATCAGTGTGTGAAAATTACATGTTTATAATATAATATAATATAGGTAAAGGTTAGGCATAAGATAGGTTAACCCTTAAATGCACGATATTTTACATATCACCCATTTGCAAGGCGCGCATATCAATCGCAAATAAGTTCCACAAGTTAAAAAAGAACATTTCTCGCCAATAAAGTAGATAGTAGTATATATACATATATTATAGTTATGTTATAAAAATTATTCCTATCTACTTTATTAGCGAGAAATGTTTTTTTATATGTGTGCCCCGGGTGGGGCATTTAAATGGAAACACCTAAATATCTCGGTTATTATTAGTAATACAAAAAATCTCCACAGAATAAAGTTGCACTGTTTCAAGGAGCGAATTTGATGATGGTAAAATTTTTTTCTCAAGGTAATTTTTTTACAAGATTTCAAGGTCATCGATATTTTTTAAATGGAATTATGTATTTTTTTGTTCATGTTCTTATAGAGAATAAAATGACAAATTCAACAACCTATCATAAGAAAATTGTAAAGGGAACGGGACTCACTTGTAAGCCGTAAAGGGATCAAAAAATAAACATCACACATCAGTCTGTGAAAAATGAACGTTTGTAATGTATAATTTTTTAGGCCACTCTGAATAACACTTACTAATAATTTTTAATATTTCTGAAGACTAACTTCTTCCCCTGAATTCGTGCTTCCTCTCCTCGTTTACCGACTCTGCTACGAAAAACGTTCCCCGAAGACTTCCCACAACTATGTTGCCCGGTTGCCAGTTTCCAGGGAACTATGTTCCATTTAGGATGTTGATGGGTTGAACGATTCCTTATCGGAATTTTCAAACGCTGTTGAAGATTGCCTGCCATCCAGGAAATAGTTGCCATTGTCCGAAGCCGATCCAGCAGGTCATTACCGAACTTCTCGAGATGCGATGCAACGAGCAGCTCTCGCCTGCACATTGCTTATCAACGCGTTAATGGCGATAATAACGGGAGGGGTTGTGTGCGAATCGATTTCTTCGCAACGAATACCGTCGCGCGACGGCTCGTTAATCCACCGACAGATAAGAGCATTATGGCGGGAGTACTCGCGAAATTTTTTTTTTCGTACGGTAGAAAATTCAATATGCCCTATCAGACTGTAATTCAAATTTGCATTTGTGCGTTCTTTTGAATGAATTCTTTTGCACGATAAGCTGTTCTTGAGCATCTCAAAGATCTGCAAATTTGTATATTCTAATAATTTTATAAATTACTAGGCCTAATATTTACAACCACCTCGATACAACAACTTCAACCCCAACAGATAGACAACCCGTGCGACAAATCCATCGAATCAGATCGATGGGATCATACACACACACATACTATCCTATTTTAAATATACAGATAATATAAATTGTATACAGCTGTAGGCAATTAACAATAAACATAAATGACCATGATACGATATTTAAATGCGACACTTTTAAAATATTTATGTTTGTCAGAGACGGAGAAAAACTCGAGTACCTCCATTCCCAAGTAACCATTAACAATGCAGAAATTGCGAAGGAACTGTTCTCCATAAAACTTCATCATTTTTAGAAAACCCCGCAGCGGAGAGTAAGAAGCTTTCCGACATGAATATTTCAGCGACTTCAGTACCTCGCAACACTAAAAACGGACTCGCTGCTGCCATTCTGACCCGATACTCTGTCAGCCGTGAAAGATTAATTGATTCCAAAATTGTCGGACCGAAGCGTACCGTTTCCGGTTCCGTAAAACACTGCGTCCGATTCTGTCTCGTGCGCCATTTTACCATATACTCCTAGAAAATCAATGTTATTAATGATCGGAACTACGTCGATGGCTACTCGCCGTAGACATTCATCTCTAACGACCTGTTTCCCGATTTGCATCTCTCAACGATGCCACAATTACACGGTGTCCAAGAGCGAGTCTACTATCCAATAACTGTCCCAAGCCGATCTGTAAAATAGGAAATACAATATTTTCTTAACGTAGAACCGATTTTCCAGATTTGCATTACATCGATCAACAAAAGTACCACAATTAGACGATATGGAAGAATAAGTCTACTATCCCATAATTGTTTCGAAGAGATCAGTAAAGCTGCCTATAGAAATACAATATTTTCTTAACGCGGATCTATCTTCCAGATTTGCATTACTTTCAACAATAGTACCACAATTAGACGGTATAGAAGAACAAGTTTACTATCCCATAATTGTTTTGAAGACATCACTGAAATTGCCTATGGAAATACAATATTTTCTAAACACAGACCTATTATTCCAGATTTGTATTACATCAGTCAGAAAAATGCCACAAATCCACGGTACGCAGGATCAAGTTTCTACTATCCCATAAATATTTCGAAGAGATCAGTAAAATTGGAGGACGAACTGGAATTATACGATGTAGCAGCAAGTTGTGCAGTTGGAGGACAGAAAAATGATAAAGTGTGAGCCCTGACTCGTGTCCCTTATATTACGGTGTCGATTGTATCTGTATCTGAAGTCACGCTTTCCAATTTCTCAACGAAAGCTGCTTAACTCGCGGCAACGGTCGTTCAAAGGCGGAAAAGTTCGTGCTCGACGGGTACACACAAGCGCGGGGGCCAATAAAAGACGAGTAGTAGCGCACAAGATTTGGGAGCAAGCGCCGCCGCAACGTGTAGCAAGTGGAGACTCACCGCGGCGCCCCTTTGTTGCCGAACTTAGTCCATTTATTCGCTCTTTTTCCTCTTTCCTCTTCGCTTGAAGCCTAGACTCTGTCGAACAGGATGGATAGATAGAGAGAGAGAGAGAGAGAGAGAGAGAGAGAAAGGGTGGTAGGAGGATTCTCGACGAGATCTCCCGAAGTGCCCTCACCTGAATTTCACACTTCCAGACGGAAAAAACTAGTTCTCGACTGATGCACTGGGAAGCTGTTCCCTGGCCCAAACCCCTCCGGCAGACTGAATCGTGTCGATTGAGCGTGCCGATACATTTTTCGAAAGTCTGCAGAGAGTATGCGAGCGGAAAACTTTTCCAATGGACTACTGATTGTGGACCTACCGGAGAGGAACAGGGTCGCGCTGTATGAAAATACATGCAAGAGTTCGGCGACAGACATTCATTATGAACTAGTACCGAGGATGCATTAATCGACTGCCGGTGGTATCGATCGTCGGGAAACTTTTAAGAACGCACGCGACGTTCGTGTGAAACTGAGTTGTGAGAGACTTAGCTCGATTCTACGCGAACAGCTAGAAGGGTAGCAGAAGTGTTTATAATACTCTACTGTTCCATAACTGGTAACTACGCAGGATTAAAGGATAATACCATATAGTTTGTACAATTAGTTTTTGTGTATGTCCCTTCTTTGTTATTAGACGAGTAGTCTTTTATCTTTGTCTTTGTTTTTTTGCAAACACTTACGTAAGAGGGCCGCCTATAATAAATAATAATAATAATTATTATTATTTTTATCCTATAATTAGTGATCGGCATTCAATACTCTGTCTTGCAAGTTTTTTTCAAACAAACCAATCAGTACAAGATTTCAATTCAACTCGATATGTATTCGAAGTATAATTTTCAAAAATTTCAAGGCTTCCGAATTTGTCGATGTGACACCTCCTCTCCGACTTAGATCACCTTGAAATTTGTTGCTAAGGTCAACATTTTGAAAATTTTCGACGGTCGACTTTAGTTTACGAGATAATTGCAAACAACTTTACGTGTAACTACATGGATAGGCCTGGATTAGATTTGGGTTTCAAGGACATTTAAGATCTTCAAGAGTTCGAAGCTTCGAATGTTTCGTCATAAACATTGGATCGAAGCGATTCGAAGTGTTTCAGATCTCATCGGTACCTACAATACTATTCTCGAATTCGAAGATTAATATAAAAACATCGAATTTTGATCCGCCTCTCCTAATTGAAACAGATGGGATGTTTCAGCGATGTGGGAACTAACGTTCATTACTGTCCATCCCCGGTCCATTAACTGAATTATGGTTCACCTGGAGATTTCGCCACAGTTGCAGCAAGTATCCCCTCAAAGTCCTCATAGACGGTAGTGACGCAAATTGCGCGACGCCAATTTGGCATCGCAACAGGCTCGCGAGGGTCGGCTACACGCCGGAAGAAATGGCCCTGAAAACGACGTTTAAGATCGCAGTTTCGAAACGAAACGGCAACCTGTTCCACCCTGGGATACTCCTGCTCTGTTGTCGTACGTTCTCCGAATTGGCAGAACAACAAATTCGAGGCGGAAGCTCGGTGACTTAGTCTGGAGACTTTGTTTTCAGTGTTCAGTTAAAGTGTCTCAATTCGTCCGGAATTTAAATGAAACTGGCGATGTTAAGGAAATATCTACCGGATGATCATTCGTCTTGAATATTCTGCGACTAGAACGTGCAAGGTGTTCGATGTTCTCCGACGTTCGATAGTTGGCCGCAGAGCATTCGGGAGAACGACACGAGCGCGAAATTCGCGGAGAAACTTTTGCCGACGTAAGCTGGCGATGTAAACGGGTCACCGGGCTGGTTGCGCGGAAAATATTGAGCTACATCGGATTTTCTAAGAGGAACTTGATACCCCGATACATTTGTTGTTCCGGGGCAGTGCGAGCCCACTTCAACTTAATGAAATCTAATTAAAGTGATACAGCTTGTAGAAATTGAAGAGAAATATAAGTAATATTACATAAAAATGAAAAACTGCATAAATTTGCAGAAAGAAAACTATGAAAAATATTAGCTGAAGGATGATCGATTGTTGGAGACTGAATTTTGAATGAGACATAGCGACACGATGAAAATTCATGCAGCACACCCGATTTTAATTGCGCTGTCGATGCTCAAGCTGCGCCACCCTTCCGGGCAACGCGGTCACGAACCCATTACTCAACAATTACTCAAAGGAGCGCGGAGAAGCTGTCTCGCTCGGTAACTTCGCGAGATTGAATTAAGAAGTTCAATTTATCGAATTATGCTTTAACTTCGTGATCGTCGGAATACTAAGACTTCTCGCTACGGTTGCGTCTTTATTTTTCGCAGTTTCGCAGTTTCCGCGTTCACCTTAACAACCAGCCGGAGTTGTTCGCGCCGTTGCCGTCGAGGAGAATTTGCGAAAAAGTTCCATTTAACAACCCCCGCTAACTTTTGGCCATTGCGGCGTCTCGAGTGCACCACAAAGCCGTTTTCGCCCGACACCATTCGTCATACCACACAGTTTTAATCTGAATCTAATCTTTCTGGTGAATGAAAATTATGATTCAATCACCGTTCAATTCTGAAATATTTCTCCTTTATTCTTGGATAGAAGACATTGAATTTTTCAATATCTGGTTGAACTCTAAAATATTTCCACTTTATTCTTGGACATAAATTGAATTTTCTCTGGGTAAAAATGAACCGTTAATCCACAATAATTAACGTTAAACCTGCTGAAGGCTAAAATGAGAATTTGATCATTTTCTGGGGGTTGCATATGGATTTTGTACGGACTTACCAATCTTGACGACAGAGGGTAACGCTGCGACGTCGATCGGCAGCTGATGGAAGAGGAGCACGAGGACAGTGGCTACGAGGCAGCCCAAATTCATAGCTCATCTCGAAAACCCACCGTAGCGGCCTCCCTTCTGGCCCTTTGCACAAACACCACCGCGCACCAATTTACACCCACGAACCGCGACACCTCACGCTCCCACGCATTTACCTGGAAACGAACAGAACAAAGCATGAACACCGAAACTTGCAACTTCGCATCCGTTCCGAAGATGCATTTCGCTGTGCACCAGTCGCAGTTAAATCGCGTTTCCCACTAAATAATGCCGGAATCCGACAGCGTTATCTCGGCGGAGTTCGCGCAAAGATAACTCAAGCTTCAACTACAATTACTATGAAAACCTGCTGTCTATTTCCAATGTTGAATCTACTTGTCGTTACAGAACTCGATTTTAACGATAAAACTTTTTAAAATCATCTTAACAAATCGAATGTAATATCTGAAAAAATAGTTATACATATTCGTATTCCTTTTTCCGACCAGTGGAAGCTGCGAGGATCGATCATTTTTTTTCTCTTCGATATCTGTTCGATCATGTTTTATTACCGATGACAAGACGTGTTTTATTTATGACAGTGACAGGGGACGTGACGAAGTGGCTACTCTGGCAAATGCGTCGCTGTGCATGGTCGTCGGACCGGAAGTTCAATAAGGTGTTGCGAAATAAAGCGTCGAACCTCGACACTTCGGTGGATTACGGAGCCGGAGCTTATGCCCTTCGAAAAATGTGCAATGTTTCATGCTTCACGTGAAACATGTGGAACATGTGACGCTTCGAGTTTGTTGTGTAGCTCCGTGCGATCCCGTAGGTTGGTATTAAACTCGTGGAAAGATAAAACAAAGTTGAAAAATTGATGGGAGATTACAGGGGTTTTTAAAAATTGTCGTTGCGAGCGAGCGATGTTTCAATTTATCAAGAAAATACATGATTCACTTCATTTCGGACACTAGGGGGATCAGACAGCTTATTGAATAACTGGAGGTTCGGATAACCGAACATTCCGATAACTGAACGCCGGACACTGGGATATTTGTCCGATTACAGCGGAAAAAATTCAATTTTTAAAATTTTACATAAAGTGTAAAATTCTTGTGGCTTGAGTCAGTTGAATGTATGAGGAACAATCTCCCATCATTCGTTTGCCCATTCATGTATCCATTATGTTGTATCGTGATGTTCGAGGGACACTCGCGGGTGTAAAATCGCGGACGCGTCGACTCGCGAATGCCCTCGCACGATTCTTTTTACTATCCGCTAAATTAATATGGGGTAGCCGGTTCAATGGTTCACGTGATAGCAAAAGACAACGATTGATCGGATTGAAAGGGAATACATCAACCACTTCGCTCTCTTGGACGTGTTGACACGCGACAAAAAAAGTTCCGTACAAGGTCGGTTACATGTAAACACGCGACTAAATGTCCCTTCGTCTGTCGACATATACTTGTAACACGCAACTTCAAAACCGTTCGTATAAGGTCAAAGACGTGTAAACACGCGGCGCGATGCCGCTCCGAGGTGCCACGGACGTGTAAACAATATTTTAAATGTAAATGATTATACTTTTCGATAGTGGACATAAAATAGATGAATAACGTTAAAATATTGATCATTATCCGCACAACTTGATTGAAAAATTACTACAAATTTTACAATCTGATACGCTCCTCTTTATGGACAGATTTTGCACTCAAAACATCCGTTTCAGTAAAAACGGTATATAGTACAAAAAGTAGAAATATCAAGCTTTAAAATGGTTCTCTTTTCATAGGATAAATTTTAGCGAAGTTTCAACAGTTTCAAGATTGAGTAAATTTTGAACTAGCTGTGGCCGCTAAAATCGGGCAAACACCCCACTGTACGCCGTCTGTAACAGAGCGTCGAGGTAACTAAGTATCCCTATAACTGAGCGCTCCTTTAACTGAACGCCCCTATAACTCAGCGCCCAAATAGTAGAGCATCCGATAACAGGGCGCCCCTATAACTGAGAACCCAGATAACAGTGCGCCCCTATAACTGAACACCCGGATAACAGAGCGCCTCTATAACTGAGCGCTCAAATAATAGAGCATCCCGATAACTGAGCGTCCAAATAATAGAGTGTCCGATAACAAGCGCCTCTATAAATGAGCACCCAAAAAATAAAGCATTTCAATAACCGTGGGACCGGTTAGCGGCTCGTCGAAAAATTTCCTGTTCGTAATGCCAAGATACCGAAAGCTCGGTCCAGCCACTATTTATCATTGTTCTCCAGTGTAATCCACGCACAGCGAGACAAGCGTAATTGGCAATCCGAGCGGTATAAATAATGGTGACGGTGAAAATTTTGTGGAATGAAGTTCGGGCTCACTGTCGCACGCACGTCTCCACGCGCTTCATTACTAGCTGGGCCCGGGAAATTACCGTGAATTAATGCGAGCAGACGTATCAAGGGGGCGGAAAAGGGTGCGCGCACACGTTTTTGTCGGCGAATTATATTCGAGTCGACGAATTTCGTGGCCAGAGCCAGAAGAGCGAATGTCGCGTCGACGGGGAGGGACGAGAAACGAATGTGCATGTCGGTCAGCCAACGATGCACATCGCCGCACTGACCAGAAAAAATTTCAATGGTCCCTATTCAATTTCTAGATCGGCACGTGAGGCGATTTCAGACGAAGAGACGTCCGTACTCGTGACGCAGATCCTCGCGCGATAAAACATTTGCATTTTCGGCTTGGAGCGAATATCTTTTTCAATAGCAAACTTTTCGACGTCGAGACCATATGAGATTTATTACACAAATGTTAAAAACTCCATTCACACCATTTCTATGGGCAGGACAGCTAAAAAATTAAAAATTATTTACTCAGCAGCAACTTTTTCCTTTGATAAAATCTGCTACCAGGCTTCGTTACGGAATTATTAACGAAAAACAGGGACCAATCAGAACGACTCTGCAGCAAAGGTCCGAGTCCGGCTCGACCAATGTGAGCGCCACACAGTGCGGGACCTATACAAGTAGTCTCGCTCCGATTGGTCCGCGTTTTAAGGTAATAGCTCCTTAACGAAGCCTCGCAGAAGATATTCGCAAAGGAAAATGTTGAGCAACGAAAAATACTCGATAACCCGATATATCGTTGACAAAATTAATTCTTCAGCAGAAACTCTCGTTGGCATCGACATTCTAATATTCACGTGGAACGTTCAGTCGTTGAAAATCGCTTATGAATACGTTAGAAGCATAAACTTCGTGTTGAAACTTGATTCTTGTTCAATAGAAGCCCCCAATGAAATGCGCGTCATTAACTCGGGGTATCTTCGATGAAAGAGCAACATTGTAGCAGTATCGTGTGCACTCGGGAACTAATTAAAAGTTGGTAGATTCATGAAATGAAGCATTACAAGACACTGTTTCGCAAAAGGTTGTACATCGAATGGAGAACGATATTCTAAATAAACAAATTCAAGAAAAAGCTGGCGAATTTTCTGCGTCGTCTAGACGCAGGTAGACGTATTGAATACGTATGATTGAACGCTAAGGGAAGTCCCCGTAATTCCCTGAAATGTTCATCGTCGTCGGTTCGTTCGCGAGATTCGGGGACCTCTCCGCAAAATTTATCGCTGTAAACAACACGCGCCGCGGGGCTCGCGAAACCTTGTAAAACTGTAATTTATTTGTCCGTTCTTGCGTATTCGGGATCGTTTATAACGCCTGGCCACGGCCCGTGACGTGTACAAATGATTCGAGAGACGAGTGGACACGGTGCTTGCTCGATGACGCGAGAATGGTTAACGTTTCATTAAAATCTCACGCGTTAACGCGCGTCGCGTCGCGCGTCCCGATTTTTACCGGAACTCGACGGAATGATACTCGCGGACAGGTATGAAATGGAGCTTGCAAAATGATTGATGTCTGACAAAATAATGTCCTGCGAAACGAACCGAATTTATTATCTATTCTCGTGCTATCTTGAATACGGTAAATGTACCAATTACTCCGGTATTTTTTCCAGATCATATGAAAATAATTGAAAATAATGATTTTGCCCCGAATAAATTTCTAAAATTTAATGGGAATAACTTTTTTTTGAAAACTTTTCCAATCTCAGGATTTGAAAAACCATTCCGTAAAAATAGGACCTCTTCTATCACCAGAGGATTATTTGTTTCAGAAAATCGTTCCCGTTATCACCAGACGATTGTACATTTTGTATATCGCTTTGAAATGAATAGTCATTTGAAAAATGCCACAAACAAATTCGTGAATGTCCCGTAAACAAATAATGAACATTTCTTTTGCATATGCACATTGTACACGATGCTCTTGGAGGGGATAGGAATTTTCTTAGATCGCACAGATCTCGTTCCCCTTTCAGATCAAGACTTTACTGTATCGTGGTTGAAAGAATGATTTATCCGAGGAGAGGTTCGTTCGAGGATCGTTTTGTGGAAGTTGATGAAACTCCGGGGATCGGTTCGGTGGTCGACAGAGAATTTCTCGCGGCTTAATAGACCGCAAAGAGTTTCTTCGGTACTCTTCTCAACTGTCTTTTCTACGTCCGCCTCGGCTAGTTTACGCTGTGTGCTCTCGGGTCCGAAGGACGAAGTAAAATAAATTGAATGAAATCCCTTAGACAAATTCCTCCTCGCTATCTGAGGATTGCAAGCTAGTCCTGGCCAATCCGATTGTGGAACTACGGCGAAACCAAAGCGCGGTTGTTCGTCTTGTTCTCGACACTCGACGACACGTGATGGAAACATTTGTTGTTAACTGGAAGATTAATTTTTCAGTAGTCATTTTTGTTTTCGATGTGACAAAGAACGTGTCAAGAATGTTTTCCCTCATTCAGACTGTTTTCTTGACATATGTAAACGCGAGTGTATGCATGTGAAGTGCAAGAGCTAGAGGTAATTGATATTTTTCTCTCTCGCTCGGTTCGCCCCGTTTATCTGGAATAGCATCCTCGAGTAGGTCACTGACCTCGCGCGCTATGTCGCCCTTCCAATTTCAATTTTCCCAGCCCCAATCTTTTGTCAGACCATTTCCTTAAATAAAAAAATATATAAAAAAACTTTTTAAAAACTACGGTTATATTAGAATGCACTAAAAATAAAATATTTTTAATATATTATATCCGTAACTAATATTTTTAAATATTAGCGACTACAAATAAAAGCATGGAGCGCTGAACTATATTAACGTAATCTTCGTGGGCGCTCTACGTTTTTATTTATAGTCGCTAATATCTAAAAATAGTAGTTACGGATGTAATATATTAAAAATATATTATTTTTAATGCATTCTACTTTTTAGTAGAATTCTACTTTACTTTAAGGCCCGCTTACTGAGTTGAACCGCCGGTCCTTATCCCCCCCCCCCCCCCCCCCCCCGCCCGCCCGACCTAATCCAAACCAACTCTATAACTAAACTGACAAGGATAGGTCAAGGTAATCGAGAACCGGGTTTTCCTAAAACTTGCATTATATGAAGATGACGTATCTAAATATAATTTAGCAAAGCAGTAGCGCGCGCTTCTCAATATTTCTCGAGAAAATTGCATTTGAAAATCTGTACCTAGTCATAAAGAGTTCGCGTTAACATTTGAACAAAAATCGCAGTGGCCGAAGGTGCTGCGAGAAAGACTGGTAACAATCAGTAGGTCGCTGGTTCGAGTCCTGCTGTCGACATTTTTTAAAATCGTTTTTTTCAGTTTTAATACTAAAATTTATGAAATCTGCCATTGAACAAATATTTTTTAACCAAAAAAAGGATATTTTTTATTTGTGGGTATTGAAAAAAAGATCGATCATAAAAATAACACAGTGTGATATTTACTTTATTATTGCACATTTTTTATTAATAAAAAAAATTACGTGTTAGTATGTCTAAAGGAAAATCGAAAAATTACATTGAATTAGCTTCTTTTTAAATTTGGACTTGGCCACTTTCATAATTATGGCCACACATAAGGGATGATTTTATCACATCGATTTCTTCCACTGCAGAAATGTTAATTGCATGTGGCAGCACACGCAGAAAATGTCATGAAAACGCGTATCCAACTCCCAATGGATACAATTGCGGGAAATTTGTCAGATTAATGCGAAATGTTGGTACAACGGTCGTAACATTTATCCAAGCTACCGTGGGGATCGTCCAGCAACAAATATATATATATACAATATATATTTTGTATTGCATCGAATTTGTTAATTATCATTCGCTAATATCTTTCCTAATGGCGTTGCCCGTGTTAATTTCGAACAGCTGTGGTCCGTACCCGTTCAGAGTTCATCATTTGTTTGCACAAACTTATTCGTGGCAAGAATTTTCAACACTCAAAAATCAACTAAAAGAAAAACCTAACACCTACTGCAAACAATTTTATACAAATTACATTTCCACGGTACATCGCCACATATCTAAACGTTTAAGAAATTTCCAGCTCTTGTTATAATATTTATATGAAACGTTCTATCCACACGAAATGTTATATTATTGTTTTCAAAATATCTAAAAAAAAATATCCCCGTTTACCGATTGTGAAATTATTGCAAAATCTCTACGTATAATGCGTAAGATACTATATTTCTAGACGCAACGTTCGCCAATTTGCCGAGTGTACGAATCGATCGACAAGCACGGTGGTCGTTAGACGTTGTTTCGTCAGTATCGAAAATAAAATCGCGACGGAACGACACACTGTTCCGAACTGCCGAGCATTCTCGAAACACGCCGTTCGACTTTAATTCAATGATAACGATTCTTTCGTTCGGTCCAGAAGGACTCTCTGGAGGAAGTTGCGTGACTTGTATCCCCGTTGGTCGATGAGAGAAACAACGGGGCGAACGAGTATTCGCGTGGCAATGCAATGTCGTATATTTCGGGTGCAGACTAGCCGGCGACTTTTTCGATAAGAGGCGTACGTAACGTCGCGTTCGAGAGCTCGTTTTTCGGAGCATAACTCCGACTGATACTGCCTTGTTTGTCTCGACGAATGCCTCTTTCAAGTTGGTAATTATGACAGAGAAATTCTTACAAGAACCTGAGAACCACTTTCGAGGAATTGTTATCGCTGTACCACATATGGGAGCCAGAATCTTGTTGAGAAATTATACAATGTTTTTGGGATGATTCCTGCGATCATTTGAAGAAACTTTTCATTATTGAAATAAGCTCAAACATCATTCGCTTCGTACTGTATCATATCTGATACAATTAACAAATCTGGTATACAGGGCGTCCCACGCAACTGGAACAGGCTGTACCTCCTAAACGGTTGGGAATAGAGGAAAATGTTATAAGAAAAACTTTTTAAAAATATTTAATCATTAGTTATTACTAAAAAAATATATGATTTCTTATTGGGAAGAGATGCTCTATATCATATAAAAAAAACTGAGAGAAAATATGGGACGAAACGATGAGGACATCGCAAAAACTTTGAGCAATTCTGCATGGTGAAATATGCTACTTTCAAAACGCTCAACTTTAACTGATCATTGTAACTAAAATATTTATTTAAGTTCATTAATTTCTTCATTTTCGAGGTCCATAGATCCTTACAAAGCAATACATTAGTTTGCAAATTCGAAAGGTCGACTTTTTGGTCGAATGTCCCTAAATTTTTCCACGTACGACAAGCGAAGCAGCTAGCGCAAATATGAAGCAGGAAAGGTACTCGGAACGAAATTTTCCGCGAAGGGGAGAGAGTCTTGGTAAAGGACTATGGAGTGCGAAACGAGAAACGTTTCCCAGAAGTAACTAACAAAGAAGTTATCCTCGGTAACGTACGAAGTCGACGTGGGAGAAACGGGGAATTGGAAGCGTCACACGGATCAGATCATTAAAGACCCGACAGAATTACGACGATCAAATCGGGTAGCGAAACAATCGAAAGACAAGTAAAAAGAAAAAAAAATGAACTGGATATTTTTCCATTGGGAATTTGTACTTGTTTTCTGTAAAGAATATATTCTTACCGTATCCAGTATGATGTTCAATTTTTGGCGCTTGTTTTTGTATTTCATGAACAATTGTATGCAGTGTGTTTAAACAAAATTAACGGGGAGGAGTTGTGATGTATTCGATCGTATTCGAGCATTGCCTGTCCCCAAATGCGGGAACCAGGCCGACGCACAGTGGGCCCGATCGAAAAATTTAGGGACATTCGATCAAAAAGTCGACTTATCGAAATTGCAAACTAATGAATTTGTATTGCTTTGTAAGGATCTATGGACCTCAAAATTGAAGAAATTAATGAAATTGAATATATATTTTAGTTACAATGATCATGTAAAGTTGAGCGTTTTGAAAGTAGCATATTTCACCAGGCAGAATTGCTCAAGTTCTTTGCAATGTCCTCATCGTTACGTGCCATATTTCCTCCCAGTTTTTTATATGATATAGAGCATCTCTTCCCAATAAGAAGTCATGTATTTTTTTTAGTAATAACTAATAGTACTATATTTTTAAAAAATAATGCTGAACGATATATGACAGATTAAAAAATATCTCGGAATTTACTAACGTTGGAAGATTAATGTTTTGCCAATATTGAGATACGATAGCATTTAACAAGTGTACGAAATTACATCTCTCCATTTGCCTCCAGTTCCGAGTTACAAGCTTCTAAAAAACGGCTAAGTTGTTTCATGTAAAAAGAGGTAGTGCGAGAACTTGGCTGGCGCACTACTGTGCACCTAGATGAAATGTTGAATGAATAGAATGTGAAAATGTTGTTTTAATTGTTTTCAATATTTTTCCCTTAAATAAACCACAAATGCTGACCTTCCTTCAATTTTTTCATCCGAATTAAAGAGATTAAGCAGTGAAGGGTAAATTCATTTTATTGAGGATGCTATTCAGGACAATTTTAGCAAATCAATTATCGTTTCCATAGCCTCCGACTCGAATATACGCCCTGAAATATTGAATCGCTGAACTCCTGACCCATTCGATATTGTCCGACGTTCACATTCGTCCGTCTCAATAATAATTGATAAGGCAAATGGCCCGGGCGTCTCCGTAAATAAAACTTTGTCGCAGTTCAATTGGGCTGGCTTACCTACGACGTCAACGTCTGTACATAATTCACACGAATGTTATCTTTAAATGTGCCAGTTGTTCGGCTTGAAAAGCTCTGGTCTAAAAATCTGTTGAAACTTTTCAGCTCTGGTTAATCGTGAAATAACCATTGAAAAATAAATGGCTCGAGTATAAAACTGTGTGTTTGTCGGCACAACTTTAGGGAAACAGTCACAACATACGAACAGGTTCTGATTAAAAATATGTTCAAGCGCATTTTTAATCTTCCTTGTTTTCGGTAATTGAATGTGGAAAACGACGGTAAAAACACGACAGTGTTAAGGATAATCAGGAGGCAATTTTCCAGGGCTTTCAGCAGAAATTACAGATTCCCTCGGCGCGGATAAGAATCGTAAAAGGAGGAACGGCACGGTGAAGCTTCCACTCCATTCCGCGCAATCCTAGCCTAATCGCGGCATTTTATTCGACAATAACTCGCGGCCGACCGTGGGAAACGTCTTAATCACAGCACGATAAAGAGAAAGCTGATACGACCCGATGGAAAAAGTTCGAGGATGCCGGAGCAACCGGAAGCAAAGGTACTCTTTCTTCCACCCCTTTTGAGCACCCCCTTCCTTCACCCTTCTTCCCTTTTATCTATCTACACCCTCGTTCCCCCAGCCTCTTGCTCAACACCTTTGTCAGCCACCCATTCTTTTGTGATTTATGATTGTTCGAAGCATCTTCTCCGAGATGATCGGCGAAAGCCTGCGATAAAGAGATAGGGGAACCGTCCGGTCCGCCATTTTCTTTTGGCCGGTCTAACTGTACCTACTGTCAATACCTAATCTACATTTTTCAATATTCCCACACAGAAAATGTTTCTTCCATTAACCCTCCAACTTTACTCAAGACGAAAATTCAATTTCTTACTTGTATTGCAAAATTATTGGTCTCTGGACAATTTTTATTACGCAATTCGTTCCCTCAAGACGACAATGCGAATTCATATTTTTACTGCACAATCAATGACCTCTTGAAACTGGCTATAAAAATGTTGTAATTTTAAACTTACTTATACACGCAAATTAGTAGAAAAATAGAATAGTTCATTTGATCTGGAACGGTGAAATTCGAATCGCATAATTTAGAGACCAAGGCTGAAATAGACGATCATTGCAAACCTATTGGGGGATGATAAGGGTGAAACTGATGTGACCGCAGGGTTCAAAGGCCGCGGAATTTTGGAAAATTCCTCGCGATAGGGTGAGCCGGTTTTCGCTTATGCGGGCTATTCCGTAAAAGGCTGGTCGGTAGATGGTTACGTCAGCTCTTACAATAGCTTCATCGATTGCGAGCATTGTCCCTTTTTTATAGCCTGGCATACATGGTCACGTGCCATTCAAGAATTTGCAAAATCGTTCCTCGCGGAGGGTCGTGTTGAATTTTTTTTCCAATGAAATACATTTTCGATCAACCCGAACGAAATGAATTTTGCACGACTGATTGATAAAAAAAAATATTTAGCAATAAGGGGCGAGTATCGGAAGTTTAATAAATGGCTGTTTTCTCTGCATCTGTCGGCCCGATGCGAAATTTGATATAGCGCGTATCACTCGGTGGCGGAACAGCGGATCGAATTAAACTCTGGCAGTTCTGCAAGGGAAGCAGCCGGTAAAACGGCTTCCCCCACTCACTGGTACATGATACAGTTCGTAATTCTAGCGTTGTGACGTAGGAATTAGACGAGTGACAGTGATCGCGCGATGCTCTTGCAATTTCTGATCCGATTACAGTTGTCAAAGCAAATCGAAAATTTCTCGGGATTGATTCATCCACGCCGTTCGTACTGAACTCAAACATTGAGAAAGAAGTATTCTTAATCCTTATACGTTTCTCAGGGTGAAAATTCACCCAAACAATATTTTCACATACTGTACAATTATTCGTTCTTTTATGTCTACGTCGCGAGATGAATTTCTCTAAAATGTGATCGTATAAATGACACATACTTTGTTGATTAAACGTGTAAAATAAACATGGATGAATTGTTATCCTAGTCTCTTTTATACAGCTATTTTAGAGGAGCGTATGATGGTTAAATATCAGTGTTGTTTCGAACGTGTTTTAAAATCCCGGGAGAAGGACTTGAACGTGTCGACTCTGTAATACTCTATATATTAACCCTTTGGTTACCCCGGACGAGATATCTCGCGCTCCGATACTTCCCGATAAACGCTCTTGACGAAATATCTCGTCCAACCTAGACAGTATAGACAAATATATTTTATAAGTAACTATATCCTGATTTGTAAAAGGAAGAAATTAATGAAATCTTTATTAATTTGTCAAATCACTGGTGCTAGGTGGCGAGATATCTCGTCAAAAGCGTTTATCGGGCAGTATCAGAGAGCGAAATATCTCGTCCGGGGTAACCGAAGGGTTGAAACAGGGAACTGCATGATCTAAGAAAAGCGAATACCCCCACCACTGAATATTTTATTCTCCTTTATTTGTTTATGGAACTTCCGTGTTTCTTTTTGATCTTGCACTTATTCCAAACGAATGTAATGTTTTCGTACGAACTTTTCAAAAATTTGAAAAAATTGAATGTTAGGATTAGTGTTTCACGAGGTATTGTAGCAATCTTCATATCCGTAGAGTTTAAAAAACCATAGGGAATAGAAATATTCTAGGTCGGAAGAAATGTTTAACACTAGAATTACCGAGCACTAAACGCAATTGCCTTACTTAACGCATACACTGCCTTATAATAGTAAGAGAGTTACATTTATTTAAATTTCCTACCAGTGTTCTTCGAATATGTACTTCGATAGAGAAGTTCGAAAACAATATCTTAGAGAAACATATTTATAATTTTCATATGTCTAAAACAAAATAAATCAGGATCGGTTCATTTCGACACCTATCGGTGGATGTAGTGTTAATTTTCGAGTTAAAATAAATTCAAAGGGTTATCAACCACTTCAACCGAATGAAACAAATAATAAACAATCGACGGGAACAGCGGGCATTGAGCAGGCTAATTGTTAGTTTATTCGCCGATAGAAATCGGTCGCGGAATTCCGGGTCGCCGCGGGTCTTCGGCAAATAGCCCGTCCGAGTAATTACAGTCAGTCGGTCGCCGGGCCAGCATCATTTGTATCGTATAATTTATTCGGGCATTACAATTCTTGTCGATCGAAAAGAGCCCGGAACACAGCAGCCCCCTCCTCACCCTCCAGTCGTTCGCGAAATTGTTATCGACGGTCGGGAATTCAAACACGTCCGTTCTCGTAATTCACCTATGCCGGTTATGAGCGGTCGAACGATATTAAAACTTGCACCATTGTTCGGCGCCTAGTATTTCGCGCGGAACCGTTATATACGGCCTCGCACGCGAATCCCGTTCGCGAAAATTCATCTGCCTAGAGTCACGCGGAGAGAGAATTATACAATGAGGAAGGTTTTTTTTTGCATTTGTTTCGAGAATTATTGCAACCGTAGGAGTCTGATTCGCCGATTGTTGCGCTTCATAGGAAGATATGCATATTTCTCGCGGTACGAACGCAAACGTGATTTTAGTTAGGAATTTTCAGAAATCCATACGCCGACCCATTTAACAGTTAGACAGCAGATCTTTGTGCAAACGAAGCGTTGCTATCAAACTCTTGTGAAATAGAAATTGATTTTCTCCGTTAATAGGTTTATATATTATATTTTTTGCGATAAACGCGACAAATACGCTTTTCGATAATAATTCCTTTTTGGAAACCTGTGAACCAACAGAGCACTCTCGGTAACGTTAAACCACTGCCAGATTTCAGATATTACACCGGTGAATTATTCAAGTTATAAAAGGATAGAGTTGTTCAAAATTTCGAAATCTATAATTACATTTAAATTTCATCAAACTCGGAGAGGAATACCGCTCTCTAATTAATCAACAAAATTATAATTTTTTCATCGTAGGATATCATTGCAATAAATATTGCACACAATCTGAGTAATACATTCAATTGCGCCATTTTCTAATTTCACACAGACCAGCCAGTTCGATTCTCGGTAGATCAAGCGTTAATTAAACCCGAAATAGTATGAAAAATAATATATCTTGACACGAGGGTGAACCCTCACGTGTGCGACGCGTGACGTAGCAGTATTTAAAACTATGGTGCGCGAGGTGTCACTGACCCTATGCGCCATCGCAGTGTCCATTAACAATGCTCGTTAATCACATTAATCGCAACCTCCCCGAACAGTTAATGAACCAGCGAAAATAACGATCATCTAAACAAGAATTTAATCCGACGAAGTCATGGTGACTAGTCGTCCATAAACGTCATCACGACACAGCGGATCTTTATGCAAACTAAAAACTTTCTATCCGATCTGCAACAAACTCGAGTGAAATAGAAGTTTATTTTCTTTCTTAATATGTGTAATAAAGTTTAAAATGATGTAACAGCATTTTTTAATTCTTCTAACGTTTCCACTCTTTTAAATTACACCTACTCATGTTTCTCATGAACGCATAAAATCCGCTGTCTAGTCTGTACAAACTTTGAAGTTCAGTGAAGTGTCATCAATAATATAATACGATTTCCTCGTTCCACAATAACGTCACTACTTCAACGAACAATGTACGAAAAGATCGTATTCGATACAATAAGTATAATAATTCAAACAGCACTGTCACGAGCCATGTTCGCCTCCCAATAAAACTTTACTCGACTCTCCGAATTGATCGATCGCGAAACATTGTAATTAGAGTGAGGAGTGGACTTACGTATAATCGTCGCCGGTTTCGATGATCGAAAAATCACGCATTCGACGAGGGATGGGGGATGATTTTTCCGCTTGAGTTTTTCAGGCGGATTCACGGAGAAGCATGCCGGTCAGGTTCCCGCGACACACGTAAACATAACCTCTACGGAGGTGAAATTCTCATCGCGACAACATAAACACAAACACCCTCTCGAGGCAGCGGCCGGCGCGCGACTGCCGCCGCCGGTCCTTTGCTCGCCGATTCGCGAAACCACCCGACGCCCGCCGACTCGAGCCGGCCACGTGCTCTTCCCGCGAACGCGTCGGCGCGTTACCACGTGCTCGTCCCAGCTCCGCAGTCCTTGAACCACTCGCGCAACGACACGCGTTTGTCAACATAAGTAGATAATACGTTAATTATTTAGTGTTATCTCCTAGTTAATTGTGACGCGACGCGTGTGTATTTCCAGTACTTCGACTCCAGTACCTGTTACTTGAAACACTCCAGTGGGTGAGTACTGTTTTATATGTGTTCAAGGATGTGGAATTTTCACACTTGTGTGCTGCGTTGTTGGCACAGCTGGGGAAAATAGTATTTTAAATAGTAAATAATAAATAATCCTATTTATTTTAAAGTATGTGTACAATTTTGAAAATAAAATGTTTCATTTGATGCAGTAATTTTTTAAAACAAAATACTTTATTTGATGCAGTAATATTTGAAAATAAAATAATTTATTTGAGGCTGTAATTTTTGAAAATAATCTTTATAATAATAATAGTCTTTATTTTCAATGTCAAATTTAAATACTATCGCTGAAAATAATTCGCATTCAATAAATGTATGAGTAGAATTGTTTTCTGGTGATAAGATACACTGTATGTTTATCAGCAAACCTCAGTGGGCACAAAAAATACAATATTCTATTTAGTGTTTCAGATTATTAAAGTAGAAATATTTTATTTTGTGGTTCCCGTTGTTAAACTAGAAATATTTTAGTTTCGTAATTGTATATCTTTTGTATATATTTAAAATACTATTTTCGGTAATTATTGCAAAAGGGTTACCATACTGCGAATTTGGTGAAATTTAAATATGTTATAGATTTCGACATTTAAACAACTTTTTCCTTTTCCAATATAGGGGGGTCGCTTTTAGTTTTCGAAACATTCGCAAAAAACTATTGCTAATACTGTATTGAATTTTCCATATTCTAATACGCTCCGTGGCAACGTGAGGCTGCTCAGGCGCGTGTGTCTATTTACTTTTTTTTTCTAATCACGTTGTTCTACTAAATTTCATGCCACCTCCTAATACAAAGTTAAATTTCCGAAATTTTCACAAATTTTCACCCAATTTTCAAAATTTTCAGTTTCACCAATTTTCAAAATTTTTGGCCGTCTGACTTATCGTTGACTTGTACTACTTTTAGAAATTTTCAAAAAAATTTTCACGATTATTATTCGAAGAGGAACTTGTGAAAGTTCCAAAATGAACATTTGGAAAATCAGAAATTAAAATTGGAATATTCACTGACTGAACAATTTCTTCGAAACAGCAAACTGGATGTGGGCCAAGGGTAAACGAACAAAGCATCCGATGTACCCCTGGCCGATTGCGAGCTAGCTGAAAGTAAATTCATATTTAATTTAATGAAATATATTTCTATATTTTGCAAGTCTTAAAATCAATCAAACATTGTATACATGCAGCTATTAGCTCGACATTATCCTTTATTCGTAAGATACTGGAAGTTCTTTCGAATAGAGGGTAATGCCAATTGCCCAGGTCTCACCGCGAAGAGGTTGCTGCACAAGAGACCTAGAAAGGGAGTGAGAACGAATGAGATATTCCTTCTGGCTCCCTTCCATACAACACCGGACTCATACCAAGTAACACAAATTGGGTAAACTGTACAATAATTGGCACCCTAATCCCAAATCGTAGTAAAAATCTTTTTATAGTTGTTTGAAATGTTTAACCGAGCTTTTATTATAAGCTATTAGAGATTTTTCAGCAAAATCAAATAGTTTTACGGATCATAAATCCTTTATTATAAAATATACCCGACCACGCATAGGAAATTAAAAGGATCACAACGTGTTTACAAAAAAAAGTAAACAGACGCCGCGCCCGAGCTGCCTTACGTTGCCACGGAGCGTGCTAGAATACGGAAAATTCAATACAGTATTAGCAATAGTTTTTTGCGAATATCTCGAAAACTAAAAGTGACCCCCCTATATTAGAAAAGGAAAAAGTTGTTCAAAATGTGTTGCTACATAACACATTTAAGTTTCATCAAAATCAAAGTACGGCCACCTTTTCGCAATAATTACCAAGAATTGTTTTTCACGTTCGACGATGACTTCCCAGTGACGTTTGCGTCTGACTGAGGTCAATCCCCACGTCGATATAACATGATCCGAGTATAATATGAAGCCAGTACAACGATGACTACATAAACTCGTTTTTCGAAATTTATTACAACGTGATAGTGCTCGCGTTATGAGCCTGCTATAGTTGGCCCGGGAAGAAAGCTGCAGGGAACTCCTGCGAGTTTACGACGCGTGTTCCCGGTTTGTCAGGAGGATGGCCAGTAAAATGGATAATAACTGGTAGACTCTCGTACGGCTCACTTTAGAACTTTACATTTTCAGTAATCAGTTTCCCGAGCTTTACGTCGTAAAAGCAATAAGCACTTGCCTCGTAAAATCAACGCCCTTTCGAGACTCACCCCCGGCCACCCTCCCGACTAGAACACTTGCTGCAGATTTTACTCCGGTAATAGTTTGCGCGGGATAATAATAATAATGATAATAATAATAAGCACTGTACATATATATACTGCACTTTTATATCTGACATTTATTAAACTTCTACTTTAAAAGGGAATCTATATTTTCATTGTAACAAAAGCGTACAATCGTTTGAAGCACTGTTTAATCAAAATGTCAAAATGAAACGAAAAATAAATGTTTCTAGATGGAAAATGAGAACTGAGAAAACAGTCTGCTCGAATATCATTTTTGTTTACCTAAATCAAAATCGTCTGATGAATTTTTGTGACTCAATTAAAATGAGATTTATTATATTATCTATTAAATTCATTAATTGAAAGACTGATTTCGCGCATCTCGTGCACTAAAATGTCGCACTTTACACGAACGATGGAAACGCGGTAATGCGCCTCGAAATTAGTGCCGCGCTACTTTCGAACTCCCATAAACTGCCGCAACGCTAAATCTTCATCGTCTCCTATACTACAGATTCGCCCATAGTATTCTCGTCTCGGCGTAGCCGCGTTATTTACAGTTCGCGAGACTATTTTTCATTAAATATTTAGCAACTATATCCACGCCGGTCGCAGGAGAAAGGAAATCCAATTTAAATTTTTTGCGAGGCAAAAAAGCCGAGATAATTGATGCACGGCGAGTAGGTGATCCTCAGTTAATAGAAACTTTCAGACTGGAAGTTGCAATCCGTTCTACCGGTCACCCTCGACGTCTACAACTTTCAGAAATTGAATTTTACTCCGATGTTAGTTGAAAAGTCGTTATTGTTACTCTGGAGATTTATGGAGGCTGCCAGGAGAACGGCCGAGCGAAAATAAACTCGAAAAACTGAATTTAAAGCAATGGGCGACATTTAAAAAAGACTTCAAAACATTCAAATAACTTTCCAAAAATTTACTGTCTGGCTCCTGCATCTTGTAACGCGAGCAGACAATGTTTATTTCCTGCAGAAATGCACGAACTTATGATAATTAAAATAGTAGAAGAAGAGTGTGTGTGAAGTGTATTAATAAATTCTGGAAGCAAGATGAACACAGTACAGCTTTCCTGACGGACAATTTAATCTAGAATATTGATTTGAAATTAATTACTAAATCCTGAATGGCGTGGAACGGACTTGGATGGGTGACCGCCTGGTAAAAACCCGGGAAGTGACTTCCAGGTACTTTTCACGTCTTGTTGGCAAAGGTGGTTCGGAACCCACCTTAAAAACAGTAGGTCCCGCTGGAATTGGTTGCAATTGGGCGATAGGTGAAATTGGAAAGAGAAGGAGAGTGGTGTATGGACTTGAAACCCTGAGGGGACCAAGTATATATTTCCTACTAAATCCTAAATGTTAGAATGGTGACCTTGACAACATGTTTAAAGATTCTCGTTATCTGAGAAGAGGTTCGCCCAGATTTCTTTGGCTGAATGATCGGTTACTTTCGCGATAAAATTGTCAACATATTAATTAACATCTTCTGGCTACGTGGAAATAATACACTGAACGAATTTGCCTTTCAAAAACCGGACGCACTTCGACGGCAAGTGAAATAAGTTGACGTAGGCTACACGGCTGCTTAAGAATTCGAACAGACGGAGCATGTAAATCGCAGGCAGAGCACCGAGGGGTCTTTTAAATTTCATAAAACTTTCATTCCAAGTTAATAGAGTTATGCGGGGGTTATTAAAGTTCGGCTCAGTTTGGATTTATTTAACGAGAGTGAGCTTGCATTATACGCTTACACTAAAATCGATTCGAAATCGGGATGGGCTCTACGATTTCGTAGAATTTAAGGGGTGTAAGCAGCTGTTGCCAAGTATTCCAGCTTGCCGAAAGTTCCGTGTAAGAGACTGCACCCCTAACTACGACCAAGCGTCAAACAGCGACGGTGTGCAAATAGTGAAAGCGACCCGGTGCAACAGGTTCCACGGCGTTTACGTCTCTGCGGTTCACCATTCAGCTGGGACGCGAACCTGTCGATAAAGTCATCCATGGCTCGCTGGAATTCCAGATCGACAAGATGGTTGCCCGCGTGACCGGGGGATGGCGACGTGCTCGATCTCGCTGCGTTTTCACGCGAAATCTTCTCATCAGCGGGTACCGAAATCCTTTTGCCCGTATTTTTAAAGGCCACGAAATTTTTTCTCGTTCTGGAAGCCAGCCATCTTCAAGACCTTATTATCTGAAGAACTGGAGAATTTGCAACCTTCATTTAAAACTAGCTTGGCCCAGAGTGCGGAGGAAAATGGATATTTAGAAGAGTTGAGATTGAAGCACCTGTAAAATCGTTAGAAAATTTTTGTCTCTCTTGAATCCACCCTGGAGTCGAAGAATGGAGTCTCCCCTTTGCAACGACACCCCAAAAGTCGCCGTGCGATTTTCTCCGGCAAGTTGGGTACCCTAACTGGCCCAGAGTGCAGAGAAAAATGGGTATTCAGAAAAGTTAAGATTGAAACACCTGTAAAATCGTTGGAAAATTTTTGTCTCGCTTGAATCAATTCTGGAGTCGAAGAATGGAGTCTCCCCTTCACAACGACACCCCAAAAGTTGACGTGCGATATTTTTTCCAGGCACGGCTGAGCAAGGATCCCTCATATGTACCTTATGGCGCTACAGCTGCCATTCAAATAAATCATTTTATAATAATAATAGTCTCTGGAGACCGAAGAAAAAGGAAATTTCAGTCCCCAGAACGCATCTAGTTGACCTAATATATTCTGGGATCGTAGAAGCAATTGCCCCGAATCCAATCCTCGTTTTTTCCCGGCATAAAATCCGACGGCGGGTCGTGGCGCAGTGATAGTAGTATAGTGACCGGTCCACAATTACACGGGAGGGTTGAAACTGTGCTTTTATGCACAGCTTAACTAGCAGCTTATCGTTTGGCACGCGAGGAGGGATCGATCTCCGTTGCCGCAGAGAGAGGAGATCGTTTCAGGTCGGCGCGGCAGCCTCCTTGTTGCGAATGCCAACTCGTAGGCGGCGGCGAGTAATCTGAACCACTTCGAAGATAACGGAAAAACAATACCAGGGCGACAACCCCCGGCACACTCGTCCGGCCGATAAATTTCCCGACTATCGTTCCGGAAGCGTTCGCAACCATGGTCGGCATAGCGTTCTAGAGCCGCGATAAGGGGGCCGACCTTTAATCAGGGGCACTATGCCAAATTAACCGGAGCTTGTTTCCATCGATCAGACTATTAGGGGACTGCTGAATTTCCGATTTAACGGGGTAGTCTCTTTTCTAGGGTTGCAAAGGTGCGGAATGCGCCTTCTCCTTTTTCCCTATAGACTGGACGTATTTTTATGCAGGATAAAAATTGTCTGACTAGTAAACAATCTAGAAAATTCTTTCTTGAATAATTTTAATAAACTGATGTATTGTTGAACTCTTATAATCTTTCCATTGCTTTCCATAAATGTATAAAACCGATAGTGATGAACAATACAGGAGATTCTTTCTTGATTAATATTTTAATAACATATATCCTTAAACTCCTTTAATATTTATATTATTGGCCGTAAATGTATAAAAGCGACAGTAATAAACAATACAGCAGATTCTTTCTAGAATAATTTTAATAAAATGATATATTTTTTAACTCTTTTCATAGTTCCATTATTTGCCATAAATGTATAAAATCGATAGTCATGAACAATGTAGAAGCTTATTTCTTGAATAATTTTAATAAAATGATATATTCTTGAACTCTTTTAATATTTCTATTATTTGTCATAAATGTATAAAACCGAAAGTGATGAACAATATAGGAGATTCTTTCTTGAATAATATTTTAAATATTATTTAATGTTTCCATTATTTGCCATAAATGTATAAAATCGAATGCGACGTACCTTTTTAATTGCACTTTTTAAGAAGACAAGATGAATTAGCAAAAGCAAACGTTCCTTTCAGAAATGATCTACACATTCCCAAAATTCCTTCGCGGAAGTGTTTCGTCTTGGACCGGAAAACACGGAGAGTTTCCGTCGGATATTCTCCGAATCTCGGACGAGAACGGAAGCTGGGGACGGAAGCCTCCGCTTTAAATAAGCCTGCAGTTTGCTATCGTCCACAAGCACTGGGTCAACCGCGTCTCGTGCCAACACACACACAGACACACTATCCCTCCACCCTTTTCCACGTTTTCTCCCTCGACCTTCGTCTACAGCGTCGCGACGCCTACAGATTACCAGTCCCACGCCCTCAACTGACGAACGTGGCAGTTTTCTCAAAAATACCAGCTTGAACGATTCGTTGAAAAGTTTCAATCATCTGTAGAATCTACAGAATTTTTTTTTAATATATCCAATGTAGATTTGTAGATTGAAGTTTCCCTTTCAGAGCGAGACTTTAAAAATTAATCTACGATCTTTTCTAGTCGAGTTATTAAATTTTGAACGAAAAGTGTCCCGCGAAACGGAAGACACGTGAGCCTTTAAAACGGTGTATATTCAAATGTTTGTAGAAACATTGAAATTTTTTTTTCGAAAAATAAATCAATGCAATGTTGAAGGCTAAAGTTCCCCCTTTACAAAGAGACCTCAAAAAGTGATCCACGATTTTTTTCTGGCGAGTTATCATACTTTTAATGAAGGCTGTAACAGCAACCGTATAATCAATCTCGATCCTCATTTTCTTACATAAAACAGCCGAAAAAAATCGTAAATGAATTTCCAAGGACTCTTTACAAGAAAGAAAGATTCGAACTTGAAATCCACGTTGGATTCATCGTCTGGAAAAAAATTTCGAAGATTCTACAGCGGTTCGAGTTCAGCGATAGGTGAAAGGGAGGATGAATGTTAAAGGCGGAGTTAACGGGAGTTTGATGGAAGGGAATTTGGAAAAGTAAATTAAACGAGCGAGAAGAAGACGCGCGCGCGATCTCGTAACGAGAACGAATGGAAAACCAATAGCTGACATTCCCAAGGGTCGATAAGACGGCGACGACAACGGTGTGAATCTGTTAAAACGCGGGAGGTACGAAGGCGATTGAAAAACAAGCGAATGGGTTCTAATTTATCGTTATCGACGGATATTTATCGTATCCCCTAGATAATCAGAGAAGATGTTTTCGAAACATTTCGGGAACTGTCTACGCGATTGTTCTTCGGAGTGAAATTTTCGCGCAGTCGCCGCGCGTGTTTCCGTAAGGTTCGCTGGGACTTTGTCGAGTGGAAAAACGTTTATCCGTGGCGGGAATTTCCGCACAGAGTCAAAGAGTTTCGTTCCCGTCGTCGATTTCCTGGATCGAGGAATTCGTAGATACAAATGCCACTCTATTCCACGAGGCAATTCCCTAACAAATACAATGAACGTAATGCCAGCGACGTACAAAGAGGTTTCGTCAGGTTGGATCAACGGTGTTCATGATAATCTTCCCGTTTTTCGAACGATCGCTGGGTTCGTTATTGTAGAACATTTCACGGAATTTTCATTGTTTTTACTTGAAAAAGAAATCAAAGATGTGACCCAAGTACCAGTAAACACGTGTGCACAATTTCAATCCACAAAGTTCAATAATTCTCATGAGAAGAACGATTAAAAATGAGTAGCAAATGCCGTTCGAAACCAGATCATCCCCTAAAATATGCACTAGAAAAAAAACCATAGCTACGGTAATTTTCATTATTTTTACTTGAAAAAAATCACAGATGCGGTCCAAGTATCAGTAAATAACTGTGCAAAATTTTGATCCGAAAGGTCCGACAGTTTCTCTGTGAAAAGAAACACAAAGTGATCTATGTTTCTGAAAACTGTTTTATATCTGGGATAAATCGATGGTCAGGATCCAGGATTTTGACAGTGATCGACGAGTTATTTATGGGGGGGAGGGGACGTAGCCATGTTGGGCAAGTTAACAACGAGTCCCAATAAACGTGGCAATTTTCTGGTAACACGGAGAAAAACAGGGGGAAGTCGTTGGCCGACTGGTAATTCTCGTAATGGGGTAACGCGTTCCGGGGGCTGGATGCACTTTACTCTAATGCACTCGGCCCTGCGACCACCGACAATGCGCAGCTCCGGGGCTCTCGGAAATAATACAGTAGCAATTTTACCGTCGGCTCGGCTACCAATTAATACGCGTTTTAATGTTTCCACCCGTTCGCTTGTGTAACTTCCTCTCTTAAACGGTTGTAATTCGCTGTTCGACGGACGTCGCCCATTGACAGTTGTCTGGACACAGTCTGTACACTTAACATCACAAATTCTTTTTTTATTTAACCACTTCGCGACCACGGACGAGGTATCTCGCGACGAAATACCATTTGTCCGTGGTCGCGAAGTGGTTAACCAGCCTAAGGTCATAATCAGCTTGCTAAATAAATTCCAGCATATTGCACATTCATCACCAGACTGCGGATTTTTTTCATTCGTAACAACAATTGTTACGTACAATTTAAAGCAGTCGACATCTTACTGTAATCTAATTGTAAAATTAAAAAACTGGAACCGGTCATTTCGATCGGTGTCACTAGGTTTACTGTTAAGAGAAAATGCAAAAAAAATTGCAAGCCTGCACCGCAATTAACAGCTGATCTCTCCACGTGCGAGAAAACCCGCCCACGCGATCGTGCGGCTCGTTAGCGAGTTCTTTTTTACTTTGTTATCACGGGATACTATCGACCCAGGTCACGGTCTTGAAACCACGAGCATTATCCGGAGGAATCAAAGGTCGTTACGGTAGATCGCATGGAATGCAATTTTGTAAAAGATTGTCAGGGGTGGGAATAGAGACAGAAAACTAACGAACGTTGTAGCTCTACGTGACGCGTGTCAAAAACGATGTCGAGTCGACGAAGGGAATTTTTGATGGAAAGATCGAGAGATGCGTGAGATCGAAGAACGAACAGGTCGTGAATGCAGCGATGCAACGATGCATCACCGCTGCGAAACAGAGATTCAATGGGCGTTCGTGACTACAGAGCGAAGCGACGAGCTACGCCTGATAACGCGAAGATTTTATGGCCGGACTACGATAAGAGGCTCCGGTTCGTGAATAGGATGTCAGCGGACCCCAACATACCCCCCGCAGCTTCGTTGAGGATTTATCCGGATTTTACAGCCTGCATACTATTGTGTTCGAAACATTGGAATTCGAAAGGTGCACTGGGTCAGTACATGCTGAAGGGAAATTCGAGATCTAATCAATTACTGCGGATGAAGGCTGATTGTACGCAGAACACTCTCTTTTTTTCACAATTACGTAGTAACGCAGAGCAACAACACTAATCTTGACAAATAAAAATCAGTGTGAATCTCTAATGACACTTTAAATGAAATTATGAAAATAACAATTTAAAATGACAGAACACCCTGTTATTTTTTTTTACAATTTTACCAAACCATGTGTGCGACAACTCTAATCTTGACACATAAAAATCAGTGTGAAATTAAAAATGACGCTTTAAACGAAATTATAAAATGACACAACACCCTGTTATTTTTTTACAATTATACCAAACCACGTGTGCGACAACTCTAATCTTGACACATAAAAATCAGCGTGAAATTTAAAATGACGCTTGAAATAAAATTATAAAATAACACAACACCCTGTTATTTTTGTACAATTTTACCAAACCACGTGTGCGACACAACTCTAATCTTGACACATAAAAATCAGTGAGAAATTTAAAATGACGCTTGAAACGAAATTATAAAATGACACAACACCCTGTTATTTTTTTACAATTTTACCAAACCACGTGTGCGACAATTCTAATCGTAACAAATAAAAATCAGTGTGATATTTAAAATGAGACTTTGAATGAAATTATAAAAATGACCATTTAAAATGGCACTTTACTGGGCATCTTTTCTATCTTATCAGTTTCTTCTTTCACAGAAATTATTGAGCGTCGGTTTTTAAAAGTCTAGGGAGTTTACGCGGATCGGTCATTCTGCATTACGCGAAGCATCGATCTGAAGACTGTTGCAAATTATGTACAAAGAAAGCCCGTAGCTGCGCGAGATCCAGTGTCTCAAGGCTATTAATCTTCGTCCAGTGCCCGGTTTCCGTCAGATTAGGGCGTCTTTGTATCTCTACAATGGCGTAGCGGCACGTTGAAACGCTGCGATCATTATTTACAGAAAATGAGAGAACAAAAAGTACCCAGTCGCCTGGGTACAATAATTGAAGTCTATCGGGTGAGATCTTATGCAATCCTCAATCATTGTCTCTTCAATTCCATCTCTCGAACCTTCCTCTAGATAGATCCGAAAATCTTCTGCAGTAAATTACGAAGAATTCGTTTTCCAATATTTTCTTGTTACTTTCACAGTCATGAATGTTTTTTTTTTAAATAACTACGTATATATACTTGTCCCAATGAAAATTTTTAAACATATACATAATTGTATCTCGTAATATTTAAGGTAATAATTGTTTGGATTTGTGAATAATTATAAAATACATTCGAGTATGTTCTGTGACGTGAACTTCAAATGAGCTTCGCATCAAAGATAAAGGCGAAACGAAGAACGCCGACACCCGTCAATCTGAAGAAAAGTGACACTTAGAGACGCCCTTACAGAGCGACATTCAACAGCTTAGTAAAAAAAAAGAATAGTTATTTTACACAGTCTGTAGAACACGGTGATTATAACAACAGACATGTTGAATGCACATGTTCGACAAGCTCCGTCGGCGTAGCGAGCTAAACGATCGGTCGTGTTCGGAATTAGGTGTACCATTTATTCAACAAGCGGGACTGAAAATTGTCTCTGATAGAAACTTGTCCCGTGAAACCGGTAATCGGATTTGCCTGCCGGAGAAGCGCGTCCGCGCGAGTCATTAAACATTTATGTTTTATAACAGAGCGCGATCGTGCGTGAGATTTTCACGATCGATTTCACGGCGGGCCCGCAAATTAATAATCGACCGGAGAGAGAAAGAGAGAGAGAGAGAGAGAGAGAGAGAGAAGAAAAAATGTATCTCGCCGAGAACTTGTTAAAAAACAAGTTTTTCCAATTTTTCCAGGCAAATTTTCAGAACGTGGAATCATGTAGAATCTTATTTTCAGTGGCAGTAATCTCCGTAGATCCCAAATGAATTACAATTTGATTAAATTCTGTGGAATTTTATTTTCTAGCATTTTTCGAAGCTATAAATGCATAAAGATCCATAGTCTATTACGTATAATTCTAATTAATCCATGTGTGTTTGAGGAGTCGCGAATCGAATTATGAAACATCGACGTCAGCACGTGACAGACGGTGTGCCGCTTATCTTCGCACGAATTCGATCCGTGCTTGCGCGACTAAAGATATTCGATTGTTGAAGGCAGCTGCAATATTTATGCAAATTTTGCAGTTTCCCGAACCTACCACGGATCCCGCCGATCTACGTGACGATTCCTTAGTTTATTTGAAACATTTACGCACGATTTGGGTATATAAAGTGATCGAGGATGATTGGTGGCATTGAGTCTCACTTTTCTAATTGTGCATTGCGGCATTTTCCAAGTCGTAATATTTTTTTGCCGAATTATGGAAGGACGTAAAGCCATTTGTTTGTGCCTGATAGCCCTCGCTTGTCTACAAGTACGTATTTTTAGAACAACATGGAAATTAGAAAATAGAGTGTTCAGTTAATTTTTCTAACAATCTAGAAATAAGAAAATAGAGTATCCATTCACCTATTTTTAATTCACGTTGAAAGAGAAACGAATTTTTAATCACTGTGGCCTATTATACTTGAGAATAAAAGCGTGGACCACCTTTTGTGCTGTTCTTCTGTGAAGAACTATCGCGGTCTACTTGAAATTCGCGATGTATTGTTTTGAACTCGTTATTGTATATGTACGTAACAATTTTTCGGAAAATTTTGTCGAAATATTCCGCCACCTACAACAATTCGTCCGTCATGAATCTAAACATAGTTTAATTTAAGAATAATAACATTCGCAATTTTGTATTGAAATAATTTTCGGGTATTGTGGGAATTGAAGAATTAATTGTTTTTTAACTGTTATTTGCAGACAATTCAGCAAATTTCTGCAACGAAAAAAGCACTTCTCGCCAGCATCCTTGGCAATCTGAGACCATCGGATTGCGACAGCGCCTATGGGATTATTGGCGGAAATCCGGCGCCATTGCCTAATCCAAAATTCGACCTCATTGCTGAACTGCTGCACATTCGACGACTGCTAGAAAGTGGTTGCAATACTTTCGGTTCACCTTTGAGTGGACCTTTCAGTGGACCTTTAGGTTCATCTTTGAGTGGACCATTGAGTGGAGCTGTAGGTTCACCTTTGAGTGGACCATTGAGTGGAGCTTTAGGTTCACCTTTGAGTGGACCATTGAGTGGAGCTGTAGGTTCACCTTTGAGTGGACCATTGAGTGGAGCTTTAGGTTCACCTTTGAGTGGACCATTGAGTGGAGCTGTAGATTCACCTTTGAGTGGACCATTGAGTGGAGCTTTATTTTCACCTGTGAATGGAGCTTTAGGTTCACCTTTGAATGGACTTTTGGATGGGCCTTTAAATTCCCCTCTGAACGGACCTTTAATTTCACCTGTTGGTGGATCTCTAAGTTCCCCATCCTCGGGTTCAGGACTAACTAATTTTCCACAGAACATTCTCCATGGCAGCTTTTCAGGACTGTTGCATAATTAATTCTTTACCTTGAAATAAGATAGAGAGCCTTTAGTTAAGTTCTACTACAGTATGCAGAATTATTGAATAATTCCCTATCATACAAATTATCGAGTACCTTAAAAAGTTAACTTAGCACGATCGCAAGTTTATTGCACTTTCGTTGCAAATCGTTAAGATATTAATTAATCTTTAATTGATCTTTAAGCAAATTGTATGAATAAGAAAATAAAATTGTGGAAGAATTAAAACATAATGTTGTTTATTTAAAAAAGAAAATGTGAACGTCTTCTTCTATATAAATGTAAACATATTGAAAGAGAATAAAATTTCTTGGAAATTCGATAATATTTCTAAATGTACAGAAGTTGAATATTGCACGACAGTAGTTTTGTGGTATTTACGTGAACGTTCACGGGCGAAAATCAAAATCCACGATGACAATGGTCGCACAAGGTTGAAATTGTGAGACGGACAAACACACTCGGCGCCTCTTGTCCGGCAAAAGTCCATAGCAAGCGAGCTCTCGACACAGTCCGTTTGCCCGGTGAAAGCAACACGGTAATAATTGAGTTTCATGTTTAATCGCATGGTTTAGGTTCGGCTTGTTTGCTATGATTTAACCCAAAGTAGAGGTTGCGCCAGCCGCTAGATCGCTCGGATCGCGAGCTAACTAGATTAACGGGATAAATATCACTTCATTACAGTGGCGATGCTGTCGTTCGAAACAATACCCAGAGCCCACTGGGTGTCGCAAATCAAACAACGCTACTACCCACGAGCCCCCTTTATTTACCGAAAATCCTCTCTCGCCTGATTCCTGTTTAACACGGCTCTGCAGCCACCTTCTTCTCTTTATCGACTGAATACGTCGTTTTGTGAAGGAACCATTCGTCACCTATTTTCAATTCAACTCGCAAACTCTCTTCGTTTTTCGTTGCGAAATTTACGGTGGACAATCGTAAAGTGTAAGTGAATGAAACAGTAAATGTGATTGTGAAAAATTGTTAATTGTAAAACAAACAACGTCTTTTATAATTTACAGCAACCGTTCTTAATGAATTACCCTGTATATCGAAATCAGCTTGGAACACGGTGTGCATTCTGCTTGCATCCTGCTTGAGGATGCTTCCTTGAGGAATTATTCACCAAATTTATTTCTTGGGGTATATAGTATTGGAAAAATGGCCAAAACTTTGAATAGGCACAGTCTTGTTATGTTTATAAAATAATGTAAATATTAGAAAAACATTGAGAAGATGATTAGAGAGAGGGAAGAATGGAAAGGTAAGCGACCGGAACGGGTGATCCGCGGTTAGGGGAGAGGGGTAAAAAGAGCTTCTGTAAATATCTGTTGTAAATATATGTTTCTCTCTTTCTCTCTATCTAGGATAAGTATAGGTACAAGATAGCTCATAAGTTAGAAATAAGGATAGATTTAGTCCAGTCGGCAGGTCGAAAAAAGGTGTCTACCTAGAAAGTATTCCGAATTTAATGAAATTTTGACACGTCATTTAGGGGTACTCTGGGGTGTCGAATCTGAATTTTCGACCTCGAGGACCCTGTGCTAACTTGGGGAGAGGGAACAAAACCACGATTTTTATTACCTTGTTTTGGTTTTTCGCCTATTACTCAAAAACTATGGGTCCCAAGAACTTTTGTTTTTCATTTTTGGATAGAGCATTGGTTTTTTCGTGGTTTTTCCCCCTCCCCAAATTAGCACAGGCGCCTTTAAATGACGTGTCAAATTTCATTAAGTTCGGAATACTTTCCAGGTAAAAGTACCTGGTGACTGGACTAATTGTAAGAGCGAAAAGTGCAAGTGAGATAGATTATACAAGAATTTACAAGGATTTGTAATCCTAAGGAGAATGAAATAAAGTTATATATAATAGAAAAACATTGAGGATCTTTAACCAATTTTTATTTTCTACGAACATCCAGTGTTAGGCTGAACGAGCCAAACGATTGAATGCTACAAGCGTTTTCTCAACCGATTGAATGTAAACAATGTCTCCTCGCCGGTTTATTAAAAGAATAGGAAAAAATGTAGCTTGTGCAGAGACAATCGAATGACAAAGAGCGATAACAAGATTAACATTGCAGCTCGCAAGAAAGTGTGCAGACATCAATGCCAACGACTGCGCGTGGTTCCCGTCGTCCTTGCACACTTTTTCCCTTCCTTGTTTCGTATCAGCACGATCGCCAACGCACGCAATGTCAACGAATGCGCTGCCCCCTGCTACCATACCGGTCCTATCGGTGCACGCTATAAAACTCTCTTTAGAAAGGCTGGGCTCGAGCTGACAGGGTTACGTATTCTAATTCCGTCACGGCTATTCTTCTCATTTTTCTCTCGAGTGTGTCAAATCTGCATTTTGATAAGTGAAAAATTCTCTCCAAACTTGTTTTGTTCCGACATTTCTCGAACTTTTTATAAAATATAAACAAACGCAGCCTGTCCAGACCTATAGGTTTCCGTCTAGCATACTTTTCGTTGCAATCAATGTTTTGCAAGGTATTTCTTATTTATTGAAATAATTTATTTATTGAAATAATTCCGACACCCCAAGAAAAAACACGTTAAAGATCCTCTGCAGCGATATTTTGTTCCAACATTTTTCAAAGTTTTTCTAAAATATAAACAAACGCAGTCTATCCAGACCTAAAAGTTTTGTCTAACATACGTTTCGATGCAATCAATGATTTACAAGGATTTTTATTGGAACGATTCCGATGCTGCGAAAAAAGAAAAATGTTCTTCAAGTGTAAATTAAAGTCACCGCGGTGCATATGTACTTCACGCGCCGATACACAAGTTGCACCGGTTTTCGAGATTCTGTCGCGGTATAGGTAGCCGATGGCAACGGGTAAAGTCTAGTTAATAAAGATGTGAGGTTCTGTGGACGTTTCCGAGTGAATTGACCACTGGCAACCGTGTCGGCCCGTGGAAACGGTTAAGGCAGCGGGTGGATGAGCAACGCGGATGCAGCATCGCCGGAAACGGTTGCAGTGGGGTCGGAAGCGTGCGCGGTGGATGCAGTTACCGCTGATACGACGATGCTACTTGTCGCTGTCTCGGCGGCCGCTGCGACTCCAGCTGCAGGTGTAATCAAATTAACCTTCGCCGACGTGGAAACTGTGGAATTTCCAGAAGTGGAAACGGTCGCCGTGCTGGACGCCGAGGTCTCTTGATTTGGCTCTGGTGCATCTAAAAACAACACACGCCAACAACACAACAAAATTCCTCACCATTTACTAACCCGACAATTAACCATAAGTGGACTATCAAGAGATTTATTCAATTATGTTCGTTGCCTGCGAAAACGTTTCTACATACCTCCTTTTCATTCTAAAAGAGGAATAGTCCTCTTCGTCATAGAAGAATAATAATAAATAAATTCATATCACCCATAAAAAATTCATTTGACCCCTTAATTGATCTTTCTATATTGAAGACAAATTTTTTTTGTATTACTCAATATTTATTATCGAGTTATTTCATTCAACGATTTGTGACATTGGCAGATTTTGTTTCAATATTAACAACAATGTTAACAATGTCATTAAAATTGATGCACCAACCCTTTAACTGGACCATTTATAAATTCGCAGCGATATAAATTGTTTAAATCGTTGTCAAAATGCAAGAGGACCGCGCGGATACTGATTGGATGACGTCGTAATGCTCACAAATGGTTAGGGTGTTTAAGATTTACCTGTGGTCGAAGCAGTTTCGTTGCCAAGTTCTCTATCTGCAGCTAACGAGTCGATTGCAGTGGCTGTGCCAATGACGTCAGTGTCCACTGCAATGGGAGTGACTGTCGGGACATTGGCAGTGGGTACCGGTGGAGCGGTAGGGCCAACAATGATGATGGGCCCGGTCGAGGGACCTATTACAGCCTTTGCTGACACTACTCCTATTGTTTCTTTAATTGTCGAGACTTCTGCGTCTTCGATTGCAACAGATGCTGACGACGCAACAGCTCCCTTTGTTCCAGCTGACGGTGCATTGTCGCCGATTGCAGCCGAAGGAGCGACCAGGGTCACCGAACCTGATGACGCTCCCCTAATGATCACCGAATCTTGCAAGTTACCCACCTCTGTTGCATCTTTGTCCAAGTTAGGCTCCTCTGTTGCATTCTGGGGTAAGTCCTCTGTCGCGTCTGAGGATCAAAGTGTACAACACATTTTGAATAATTTCTATTTGGAAAATTATGAAACCCTTCGGATCTAGAGTTTGCACACATGGTGACTGATACTTGGACCACATCTGTGATTTCTTTCAAGTGAAAATAATGAAAATTCCGTAAGCTATACTTTTTCTTGTGATGCATGTTTCAAGGGGTGTTCTTTTTAATCGTTTTTCTCAAGCGAACTATTACACTTTCCGAATTGAAATTGGTATTTGAAGTACACTCTTGATTTTTTCCAAGTAAAAACAATCAAAATGGCACGAGTTATATATTTTATTAACTAATCCCTTCAAATACCCTCAACACTGATCCTGTGTCCAGCTATGTGTCCAGCTAATAGATCATTCACCCAGCTCGTTCAAGTTTGTTGAACATAGCAGCTCGGCTATATATGGCGTTTAATAAATTCATCGGTTTATGCGTGTCATAAAATGAGCCGTGAAGCAATAGTATAGTGTAAATTCTACCCTGGTTGCGCAACTGGAGTTAGCTACAGGAATAGAATCGCGAAGAATTCTCTTGGCTTGAAAGTATACTGTCAGAATATTTGCAGAATTTTTTCTGATACGATATGCGAATGTTGCAAATCCCATATTTAATCCAAGTGTTTGTTGCTACACATGTTGCGTGACGCATGTGAGAGCAGAATAAATAAAAATTAGCAAGAACGTGAACTCGAAGAATCCTCTTCAAGAATTCCTTCAACGCAAAAATAATTACCTACTTGTCTTTAATGGGGGATCATTGATACCAGCAGCATCCACAGGTGAAAGTACAGTGACAGGCCCTGAAGAGGATCCTTCCACAATCGTCGTCCCAGTGATAGGACCAGCTACAATCGTAGCTACCTCTTCATCGCTGTCGAATTGGCTGATTGCAGGTGCGAGTTCGTAAACCGGCGCAACGAATACTGGCGATTCCGATTGCCCAACGCCCACTATTTCACGGTACGGGTAGCTGGCAGCGCAAACGGATGTTAGGAGAATCGATGCCACCAACCGCAGCTGAAAACGGATAAGGCGTGATTTATTAAGACGAGTGTCACAACGCGTTATCGCTGCAACGCTTGTATATACCTACGTGGGACAACGCGACACAATTGTTCGAATGCTTTCGCGTAATTTCTCTCGTAAATCTGTCGCATTAGAATTGTTTCCTGCTGATATCAGCTCGAACTGTGGACAGCATAGAGGATTTCAAGGATGATGTAGGGTCTCTTCAGAATTTTAACGATTTCTATGAGGATTCCGAGCTGTGGGATTTCCTCAATATCTTAGAGATGATTTCTTTAGGGTCCTTAGGGGATTCTAAAGAGGATGACTATAGAACTTTCAGAATTTTGAAGAAGATTTTTATAGAGTCCCTAGACGATTCACAGATGGTACCTTTATGGAGGTCCTAGGGGAGTTCAAGGAGGATGGCTACAAGGTCTCTTCAGAATTTTAGAGATGATTTCTATAGGGTTCCTAGGATATTTCAAAGAGGGTGCTATAGGGTACCTTCGGAATTTTAAAGAGAATTTCTTTAGGGTCCCGAGAGGATCCTAAAGAAGATGGCTAAAGGGTCACCAGGGGATTTCAAAGAGGATGCCACGGCGTGACTTCATAGATCGTCCAAGTCATTTGACAAGCTATTGTGCGAAATCAGACGGTTGAGACATCATTGATCACTGTTTAGCTAACAATCAATGAGGTCGGGCGCTATCAGAGGTCCTGGCGATTTGAAAACAGTATCCGGTACGCGCCAGTGTCTCATCCCGGTGGTCACGGATCGAGTCGCACGCATCAATTTGCATAACTAGATACCCTGCAGACGTGTCGTGCATGAACACATCATCACTGGCACCGGAAGGCTACGGGAGCACGTGGATCGCATTCGGCGAAACATTTTGCCTGTGGTGCTAGGATGGATACGCCACCTTCAAGACCACCTCACAAACACTGTTTGTCATTATGTCAACTTTAAATCGTGCTCCATTCTGGCATTTTTCTATCTTAAAAGAGGACTAAGCAATCCAACGTCTCCAACTGATCAGTTGAAACTTGAGAAGAGACTTGCCATCAAGCAACGTCTCCATCTGACAACGAGGATGCGATCAATGATGAATCTAATGATCCAGAAACCTCTCCAGCCGATCAGTGGAAAAGCTTCGGAATGCAAGTCCAGGCGACCAGGTCCAAGAGTCTTCTTAACTGAAATCGATAGATTACCCGACTTAATCAAAGTTGCAGCACAAGGCCATACGTTTCAATTATCCGGCTGACTCCGAATTCCTGGTCGTCGCCAGATCTATATATCACGAGACACTGGTCAGAGATAGCGTGCCATTCATATTTCACGGACGACACCGGAAGTGTATTATATGGTGAAGGGGTGGGATGGGCTAACAGATTAAAGTTTTCTCATCAGGAGCACACCGCGAGGATTTCCTTTTCGTAACAATCTTTCCTTCGACTGGCCACGATAAAGTTTTCTCCCCTTCCTTCCCGTACTTACCAGCAACTTCATGGCGGCGGCTGCTGCTCCACTCTCTCACGACGTCCTCTCCTATTATTAATATATCCTCTCTTCGGTCTGTTCTCTATAGAGGATCCTCTTTCTGGCGCTCGACCGCGCTATTCGCTATACTGATCCTTCTCGAACCGGATTGCTACCGTTATATACTCGATTACGTGTAACCTCTCATTGTGATGAGCTTCCCGAGAGAAAGGTCAACGCGGAGGTTTTTACTGCGCGACACTTGGGCATTCCAATGGAAACCGGAACCGACGCGTTCGAGTGGTATAGATGATCTGAAAAGCGACAATGTTGGAACGATAATAGGCGACTGGCATCACCGTACAGGTCCTTCATCTTTAGTAAAATCATGAGTGTGATCATGAGTAGATAGCATCATGTGTAGACCACCATTAGATCATTAGTATGATCATGAGTAGATATCATCATGTGTAGACTATCATTAGTATGATCATGAGTAGACGTCATCATGTATGGACCATCATTAGTATGATCTTGAGTGAGATCATGAATATACATCATCATGTGTAGATCAGCATTAGTATGATCATGAGTAGCCATCATGTGTAGACAATCATAAGTATGATCATGAGTATGATAATGAGTACATATCATCATGTGTAGACCATCATTAGTATGATCATGAGTAGATATCATCATGTGCAGACTATCATTAGTATGATCATGAGTAGATGTCATCATGTGTGGACCATCATTAGTATGACCACGAGTACAATCAAGCTGGAATCAGTGAAGTAAGTAGAGTTGAATTGAGAAGTATTGTTATAAAAATTTATCAGAGACGGAACACATGTTCGACTTCTGTGTCTGGCAAATGAAGCTGGGATCACAATGAGCAGTTAATCTAGAACGTTCTAGCACAGTAGTCTATCTGAGCATGCCACTGCCAGACATTGCATCATGCCTCCCTAGCACTAAACTCGTAGGTGTCTTGCAGATGAATAATGAGGGTCCTTGATGAAGCAACAGAACAAACTAGATCAGAATAATCAAGAGAATTGTCATATCCTCTGATTCGTAGCATCAGCCATCGAACCATCGATCACTATACCCTGGGAATCTTCAAGAAGTTGCATTGATGAACAATTGGACCATATTGCACGCCTCTTTCGTGAAATCTAGTGGCTCAGAAGATCACCTGACTTGAGCCTTCACCGGTCTCATTTTTTCGCAAACACCATTAGAGAAAGATCATCGAAAGGGTAGCTAATGGATGCCGATGGCAATCTTAAACGAACCGAGCTTTTTGTTGAAAGATCGGAATAGCCCAGTTTCGCAACCAGCACAATTAGCAAGTGTTATTTGCCGGAGAGAATGAATTAATAAACCGTGAATAGAAAAGTTGTATCGGAGGCTCGTGGATACGGGCAATTGCTTTCCAATGTTGTAACATTTAACTGGACTTTCAAGGCAGCATTTCCTGCTTTTCTGTATCATGATCGACACATTTTCGCTATCGATCGCGCCTATTCAAGGCTGGCTCACGCAAAATCGAAAGTGGATGTCGCAACATTCACTGGGAATTGCATCTTGTACCCTAAAAGATAACCCTAATTCGGGGGCCCATCATCCACTTTTCAAATCATCCTCATCCGCCTCAGCAGCTCTCAGCCAATGACTATATAGGTTGGTATTGGTATCTAAGCTATCTCTAAATAGTTTATTTAACTCTCTCACTCTAAATAAATAAATAAATAATTAAAATATCAGGGGCAGGGAGGATGAGCTTCGCATGAGGATTCATCTAGCTTCACAGAGCTTACCCTAAGTCAGCCAAACAAGCTGAAAGTCAGCTCTGCCCATCTTGATTATACCCTACAATATTCACAATTTTATTTATAGCATTAGAAAGGCATTAGCTATAAATTTAAAATAATCATTTATATTTTTAAGATTCGGCATAACCTAATTCAGCATAGCAAGTTGAAAGTCAGCTCTGTTCATTGTGATCATACCCTATAATATGCCCAATTTTATTTATAGCATTCGGAAGGCATTAGCTATAAATTTAAAATAATTATTTATATTTTTATGATTCGGCATAACCTAATTCAGCATAGCAAGTTGAAAGTCAGCTCTGTTCATTGTGATCATACCCTATAATATGCCCAATTTTATTTATAGCATTCGGAAGGCATTAGCTATAAATTTAAAATAATTATTTATATTTTTATGATTCGGCATATCCTAATCCGGCGTAGCAAACTGGAAGTAGCTCTGCTCATTCTGATCATATCCTATAATATTCCCAATTTATTTATACCATTAGGAAGGCGTTAGCTATAAATTGAAAATAATTATTTATATCTTTAAGATTCGGCATACCCTAATTTAGCCTGGGAAGTCAGAGGAATACCCTATAATATTCCCAATTTTTTTATAGCATTCGGAAGGCATTAGCTATAAGTTAAAAATAATTATTTATATTTTCATGATTCGGCATATCCTAATTTGGCGTAGCAAACTGGAAGTCCGCTTTGCTCATTCTGATCGTATCCTATAATATTCCCAATTTTATTTATACCATTAGGAAGGCGTTAGCTATAAATTGAAAATAATTATTTATATCTTCGAGATTTGGCATACTCTAATTCAGCCTAGCAAGTCAGAAGAATACCCTATAATATTCCTAATTTTATTTATACCATTAGGAAGGCGTTAGCTATAAATTTAAAATAATTATTTATATTTTCATGATTCGGCATATCCTAATTCAGCCTAGCAAGTCAGAAGAATACCCAATAATATTCCCAATTTTATTTATACCATTAGGAAGGCGTTAGCTATAAATTGAAAACAATTATTTATATCTTTAAGATTCGGCATACCCTAATTCAGCCTGGCAAGCCAGATAAAGTCGGCTCTGCTCATTCTGATCATAGCGTATAATATTCCTAATACTCACAGATACAGAAGTGCTAATTCAAAATAATTATTTATATTTGAAAAGTCTACTTGGTCTGAAGCACTATGCGAAGAAGGAACAAAGATTTTGGAGGATGCTCCCGTAGACAATGGGTTCCGACGATCGACAGATCAACTTGTAAGCGCCACGACCGAGCTTGGGCTACCGCAGCGTGTTACTGCAGGACACAACAGGTTCTAAACAAGGCAGGAGAGGACTATGGCTACGCGGTAGCCGGTAAAAATCTCCGGCCAGTGAAATATGCAAATACCGTCGCGACCCCGTTTCTGCAGCGGCTGAAACTTCTGCAACATTCGCGGTGCGTTGCATGCTGCGCGGCGAGATTTCTGATGCAACATCGACGCGGTGCGAGTTCATCGTTTCAGATCGCTGTCTTGATTTACGGATTCAAGTCTCTCCCTGACCACGCCCGCCCGTCCAGCCACAACACTAGCCTCTACACACTATACTATACATATTGTAGGCCTATGGAAAAACGACTGACACGCGTTCGTACGGGGTGGATGACGTACGCGTCTGTTCCTCTGTATGGGTAGGAAAATAAGAGTATAAAAGACAAAGTCGATGCCAGTATTTTCATCAGTCGCTTGCACTTTCGAGTTCGAAGAATCTCAAGCTACCAAAACCAACCAACAAAATGAAGTCCCTGGTAAGACACCACCTGCTTCAGCATTACTTCACGATTACAGTAGTGCACGGTTAAATTTACAATACTGTTAATATAATTATTGTAGCACTACAAAAATATTGGCTTGCACCACTAAACACCATTAAATAATTAAATTATCGTTTCTCTGTCACTAATTGTTTAATTGCATTCATTCCTTGTTGATCGAGTCAATTTTACAATATCAAATTAATATCAATTTACTTAACAATTGCAATAGTGCACGGTTAAATTTACAATACTGTGAATATAATTATTGGAGCACTACAAAAATATTGACTTGCACCACTAAACACCATTAAATTATTCGATTATCGTTCGCCTGACACTAATTGTTTAATTCCATTCATTGCGTGTTTATCGAGATCAATTTGCCAATATCAAAGGCACCAATTTACTTAACAATTGCAATAGTGTACGGTTAAATGTACAATACTGTTAATATAATTATTGAAGCACTACAAAATATTGACTTGCACCACTTTTCCATTAAGTAATTCGATTATCGTTCATCTGTCACTAATTGTTTAATTGCATTCATTCCTTGTTTATCAAGATCAATTTTCCACTATCAAATTCATTAATTTACAAATCCTTTTCCACTGGGATTATTTTGCCGATATCAAGTATTAATTATCCACTGGCAGCCTATTATACAGTTTCCCAGTAATTACGCATAAATAGTTTCATGTACAATAATTTATACTGCTGTTGAAAGATCTACGAAAAAACTGAACCATTCAAAATGGACTAAAGTAGTTAAATTAAGCATGTGCAGTTTTTCATTGAATCGAACCGTGCATTGGTTGAATTGGTTCGGGTGATCATTTGTATTAACTGATGATTTGTTTCAGGTGATCCTTTTCGCTATCTTCGCCATCGTCGCGGCTTTCCCCGAACAGGAACGTGAACGTCGTGGAATCCTCGGCGGAGCTGCCCTTGCTGGCCCATGGATCGGCGCCCCCAGTATCGCTGCCGCCCCCATCGGTGTTGCTGCCGTAGGACCCAAGCTCCTCGCTGCGCGTAATTATCTCTTCATTTCAACTACTATACTGTCCTATTTGCTGATTGTATTATACTAGCTGGAATCTGCTTCCAAACTCGCCCTTGACGCGCTGATTTCCGAAGCATTAGAGTAAAAAGTCGATTGTTACTGCAATTGAAACTCAAAGCTTGTTTGCTTAATTTTTTACAACTTATAAATTCACCGTGAAAGTCCCATAAGAATAATTCAATAAAAATAAAAATTGTTTGCATTGATTGCTGGGCATGGGAGTCAAATGGGAATTTGTTTATCTCTCCAGTGGTTTTATTAAGTCGTAACAACGTTCTTTATCGTCTTGGATTTTTCAATTTTATTCGTATCTGAAATTACATCCACCCAGCTTTGTTACAAACGAGTAGCAATTTGACACAGAGTGTGAGAATTAATTAATAAAAATTCAAAATAATTTATATGTTTATATGATATTGCATAATGTTCTTTTATGTTTGCGCAGCCGCCGTTGTAGCCGCACCCGCCCTTGCCTCCCCTTGGGGTCTGAAAGCTTGGTAAGACGATCTAGCATCCTGGCGCCACATGGACCTGAAGTATTACAATGAAGTTCCACGGTCAGAGAACTATCATTGCTCGAAATTTGGATTCGGCGGCTGACGATCCCCATCAACCCTCTCCCGGCAGCAATTATCAACCCCTTGCGATTGGCACCATCGAAAATTGTACCCCCTCCCCTACCTTTTGTGACAGAAAATGAATCATCAGATATTAAACTTATTTTAAAACTTAATACACGCTGTACTACACTTTCTACCCTTTTAGTTTATAATGTAATTGTAAATCTAGAAATTATTTGATTAGAAAACCGAGCACGAGCTCTGAATTAGCTGAATCGTTTTATCCTCGTAAGCAGGCTAAGGAAATCTGTGCGAAAATGAATTTCACCATTTGCAAGGATCAATAGTTATACTCTTTAACAATTCTAATAAGCTGGAATTTTATTAGAGAAATGAACCAGCTCTAAATTAGCTGAATCGTTTTATCTTCGTAAGCAGACTGTGGATCTCTGTGCGAAAATTATTCGCACCACTTGCAAGAAACGGTAATTGTATTCTTTAACAATTTCAATAAGCTGATTACAGTGTATTGACATTTTGAATTGTTTAAAAATTGGTTTTCCGTTTCAGATTGCAGTATTGTTTTTGAATTATTTCAATAAACTGAAGAGAATACATTGTATGTGTTTGTTGATTATCGATCGTAGTGTAGTTAATAACAAGGAGTCTAGATGATATCGGCGCAAAGGTTCGATCAGTATTATATTAAAGCAATCGTGCTAGTTTGGTTGAACTTTCAACGTTTCGATCCCAATATGGATCCTTTTCAAGAAAGAGGAAACAACTGCGTCTGTAAATTTTTTAAAGAGTTTTCAATATGAAAGTACTGACAAATAGATTTAAATACAATATTCAAAATAACGGTAATAAATTACCAACCTGCTTTATGAAAAAATTAGAGACAAGAATATATGTATAAGCACATGTTGTTTCAGTGCCGGTACATAAGTTACTGTGGTACAGACAGGAGGTTAATAGAGAAAAAAAACAAAACAGAAACAGAGTGGATCGAACATGAACTAATCAATATGTGGCGGTTATTTCACACCTTGAAAAGTCAAAAGTACAGCACTTTAACTGCGTGAATACCCAATGTTATGGTAAAAAATTGAAAAAAACATCAATAGAGATCCATCTGATGACATACGATTGTGAAGTAGGTGTTTTAATAACATAAAACGGACTGAACTTATTATAAGAAACGAATTTAATTATAAATCACTACTGATTCAGTAATGTTGCGTAATAGTCATGAATCGTAGGTTTTTCATACCTAAGATTTACGCTTGGGTGTTTAATCATATGAATCGTTTCAAGTAATATCCTATTACTTAAGTTAGTCTCTTTTTCAATTGTTTTAGCTTTGTCAAAATCAAAACGATGATCAAACTCTATGGAATGTTTTGTTAACGCAGTGTGTTGTATTGGATTTTGGAAAATATTGCGTTTATGTTCTAACACGATTGCTTTAATGTAATACTGATCGAACCTTTGCGCCGATATCATCTAGACTCCTTGTTATTAAGAATACATTGACATTTTGAATTTTTTGAAAAATTTGTTTTCCTTTTTAATATGCTCTATTGTTTGAAATTACTTACTTTTAATATCTTATGTTACAATTCATTATGCGATATCTATGTTCTACTCGCTCATTATAAAATGATTCATCCATCGACTAACAAACACTTGGATTGCCGAACACAATTCAATTAACGTTGCTCATGAATTTCGAAATAATTGCGACAATGTGTGTTCACTGTGTTACCAGCGACATGTACATTGTGTAATCACGTTATATGTTCCCCGTGAATATACATGTAACATCCTGTGCATTTTACAGAGGTAATAATGCATTTTACCACAAACATCGTGCTCCGGTATAATTTAGTTAATTAGAATAATGGTGGAACGTTATAATTTCGAACAAAAAATTATATAATTTAATCAATGCGATTTACCGTAACACGTTATGACTGACATGTATCTACGCTATGATTATCGGCTGGCCTGTTCGCACAGCGGTCGAAATATGTGGCACAAAACTGCACCGACAAGTTTGCCGATATGCAATCTATTGTCACTAACACGTATTTGCAAACTGCATTCATTCGTGAATTAATACTAAAGATGAATGCAATAGAATGGTTGCACAACGTGACTGGCAATTGTGCACTGATTTCTTGATAACAGTATTAAAAAAACGTTGCAGAATAAAAATTGCAGGAACCAGAAATCAAGGGGAAATTGATTTCACTGTAAAATAACATATTCTTCAATAGTATACTGAAATATTCTATTTCTTCGAATTGCAATTTTTAGACACATAAAATGGGCGTTACATTAAAATTATGTAGAGTGTATTATAATATCAAAATATTAAAATTTTCTATGTACAACCACTGGAGTAATTCTATAATAAATCGAACTCCATAAAAAATGGATCAATTTATCCTCTCAACTGCATTTGTAAAAGTGCATTGCACTCGCCCTTTTCCATGTCCTCGTCGACATAATAGAATTTTCGAAAATACTATTTTATTCAAATTCAAACGCATCCGCGTTTCAATCGATAAAAACGTACTGGTACGTGTTCCGGTCGCAATGCGTTAACAAATGTCCTGCAACAATTGGTTCTCTGCTTTTTATTTCAAATTCAGTGCGTCGAAAGACTGCACACGCAGTGCCTGCAGTATTGACACGAATAACGCTAATGTAAAATATGTATCTCTCGATTGCACAACTGCAGAATATAATCATGCAATAATGGGAAAATTTGCAAAGAAAATAATCGACTGATCTAGCCCCAAGTTTCAGTCTATTTCGTGACACGAATGTTTTCATATTAATCCCACCCCTATTTTTTAGAAACTGTGTTCAACAATTCGAAGTAATTAAAAACTGGAACAACTGGTCGCTCATGGCCGACGAGCTGGCTCGATAACTTTTATAGCCACTTAAACGGTTCTCAAACTATACACAGGGACAATACTTCTCGGGATTAGTGGCGGCACGGCTGGATTAAAAGTAAACAGAAACAAGTACGGCGGAGGTTCATTTATTATCGTATAAAAGCGTATAATGGTGGAGCGGAGATCTAGGTACAAGGAGATTCTGCTACAGGAAGAATCCCGGGGAAAAATATATATCCGGAACGCATCCTTTCTCGGATCGATGAAAAGTATTTAATCGTCGGCTTCGAATAATAAAGGAGGTCCCGATCAATCTCATAGAAGTCGCTGGCATGGGAGATCCTTTCAGTTGTCGTACGGGGTCGAGGTTGGGTTGGGTCTTCAGGGTAGATTACCAAAGTCCCAGGCCTGCGGTGCCTGCGGTCACCACTGTTCCTGCTGGGCCAGCCACCACCGTGGGTCCTAAAACAAGTATTTTTACGTTACGTAATGTCTCCTATGTTTTTAGGCCAATCATGATAGTCTTGAAGTACAACAGTTAGGTCTGACAATTTTTGGGGAACTTTTTGATATAGCGATCTCTTAAATTAAGCAACTGTTTATATTACGAATTTTTATGTGAGTCCCCAGATCAAGTTAGGTCTTGCGGCTCCAGGCAATTTTTCAAGAAAACTTGTTAACGTAGCAACTGTTAAATTAAGAATTTTCATGTTGGTCCCCGAATAGTTGGGTAAAGGAAGCTTGTTCCAACTGACTGCTCAAATTGAGCATCAACAGAACGTGAACCGAACTTCTCTAACGAACCAAGTCCTGTTATGTTCCAGACAGCAAATGTGAACTAGATGGAGTATGACGTTAATACCCGCAATTACAATCGCTTGGAGGTGATAATGCGAAGCTAGCTTACCGGCAGCCGGTCCCACGACAGCAGCAGAACCAGCAGCAGGCCCAGCAACGACGGCAGAACCGGCAGCTGGTCCAATGACAGCGGCGGAGCCTGCTACGGGCCCAACCACGGCAGCAGACCCAGCGACAGGGCCTAGAACTGCTGCAGCAGGTGCTAGAGGTCCTGCGAGGGCTACGCTAGGTATCACCCCACCGAGGACTACGGCGCCATTGTGACCCCAACCAAGGGAACGACGCTCGCGGTCTGGGCTGGCGGCAACTATGGCCAGGGTGGCGACGAGAACGAGCTGAAATTACGAGGAACAATTATTATTGTGCTATTATTAATTTCATTTATTACTAAATCCAGCAGTTCATCTCTTGTCTATTCCAATTTCTGTTGGTTCACAATTTTGAAACTGTTAGCTCCAGCCTAGCTTATATGTTAAACTTGTTCATCTATATTATTGTTCTGTTATTAATTTTATTTATTACTAGCTCCATCCATTTCTGTTTTGTTTATTCTAATTTTTGTTGGTTCACAATTTTGAAACTGTTAGCTCTAGGCCTAATTTCTATGTCAGGCTATGTGCATCTACATTATTCTCCTATTATTAATTTTGTATTTGATTAATTAATTTGATTGATGGACTCAATAAAATATCGGCTGAAAAATTAGCAAAGCTGCTGTCTAGAGAATCTGTCTACAGAAGCTGTCTAGATTTAGGGTATGCTCACCAAGCACTTCATGTTGTTTGTGGTAGTAGTCTTCAGCTGGTGACTGATGCTCAACCCCAAAGACCCCAAGCCTTATATACCCAACCAGTGACACGGAGGATTGACTAAACAGCCTTCAACAACCCTGTATGAAAGTAAGAATATATTAAACACGTCAGGGTGCGGTCACTGATGAACGGGATCGCAGCTGCTGATGCAAGTTCCGGATCCAAACGTCATGGACACGAGAACTGTTATCACGGTTATCACAAGGCTGTCGGACAGCACGCCTACTACCACGTAACGGTTGTTGCAGCTCGGGAACATTTTCCTGGTTGTCAGCAATTCATGGCTTCCCGCGAATCTGCTGATCGTCTCTATCGTTCTATGCCCTTTTCAGAAACATACTAATAACTACGTGCGGACTACCGAAATTCTCGCTTGCGTACCGGCTTGCATTTTCGAATGGTCTTTTGCGGTAGACGGGTTCAACAGAATACAGGGGATGGAAATTCTGTGTTATTAGGTTCTGTAGAAATTATTTCTCTTTCGGAAGGGGTTGTTTTTTTCCGAATAAAATGTTCAGGTTACGTTCTACAGAGGGTGCGTTTTATCGTGGTACACTAATAACATTGTCTAAAGCAGAGTAAATATCCGAAAAAATTATTTATACTGTTGTATTATTTTTGACTTATAAAATTGATTAATAATAATTTCCAACGAGAGTTTATAATCTCAATAATCCCAGCCTATTGTTAATAAATAACTGTCGCTATTGAAAGCGATTTATTTAAAACATCTCTAGCTGTATGTCGCAGGTTTCCAAAAAGAAATGATTATTAGACAGTGGATTTGATATGCATTTATCAGAAAAATAAGTGGGTTTAACTTGAAACAGTGAAAACACTAGCAGAATTTACGGAAATAAATGTTCGTCGAGCTTTTGTATATTGCAGTGAACGCGAACAATTTTTACCCTCCATAAAAGTCCATGATATTTGGATCCGAGTGCTAGTTTCCTGAAAAATAATTTAATAAAATAACGTTTTTACCGTGTACTATTCCGTCCGAATACGTTCTATCCTAACCGCGTCCGCGCAAACGAGCATCAAACGTAGAGGAGAAAAACCGAAACATGTTCTGTTCGGTGTTTTATTTCGCGTGCGACGAGCCGAGCATTTTCCCCCGCCATTCCATTGATTTTTCCCAGCGCGGTAATCTGTCCTTTTGAATCCCGACGCCGACCCGCGGCACACCCGGGCGTAATTGCACGCGGCGAATTCGTCAAATTGCGAATCGCAATCTGTACACCGCACCGTGTCTCGTCGCGCTCGACCGAATTCGCGCGTTGCAGCTTCGCAGGAAACAACGACGCTATCTTGCCGAAGGAACTTCCGACTTTGAATTAACAGGGCAAACTTCCGGGTGAGGAATATCTTCGCGCAACGTTCACAGAACTTGTTACTTTGATTATCGCGCTAGTTGGCCGATGGCGGTGAACTTTGACAACAATTCTATCAATTGCTATTTCATTTTCTCAATGTTTAATCGTCTTAAGCCCCCGAATTCTACCGATTTTATTAATCGTTTTATTCTTATCGTTTAATCATTCATTGTTACGGATCACGCGAGCTTTGCGGCGACACGCGAATACTATAGGCCAGGGGAGAGAGAGGTGCCGGGGTTGCCAAAACCGTAACACCTCTCCCCTTGCCCCGTTCTGACTCTTCGAACACAGCTGATTGCCGAAAAGTCAGTTGCTGTCGAAACGTTACCGTACGCACTCCCGCTTTGTTTGGGCGGTTAAATAGGCTATTGCGCTTCTCTGGCCGTCTATCTTTTCTTTGCCAAACACAGCAGCTTCACTTGATAAAGTGGACAGTTGATTATTGACGTTTGAAATTTAACTTAAAGTGCCGATATTTAAACTAAATCCTTCCTCGACCTTCCTTTCTAATCCTTTACATTCATTATCGAATTAAAAATAATTCTGGTATTTATGACAGGTCATTGTTAATTCGAATCCGTATAATTAGTAATTCATTTTTCGGGTCTTCAGATTATTTGTAGAAATTATTCATCAATTCTCCACATCATTTATAAAAATTATTCATCAATTCTTGATATTATTTTATACTAGTATTTAATACACGTTTATAAATTCTTGAAATCATTTATAACAATTATTCATCAATTCTTGATATTATTTTATACTAATATATAATACATGAGTCTAAATTATTCAAGTTATTTATAAAATTTATTCATCAATTCTTGATATTATTTTATACTAGTATATAATACGTGATTATAAATTCTTGAAATCATATATAAAAATTATTCATCAATTCTTGACATTATTTATAAAAATGGTGCATAAATTCTTGAAATTATTGGCGAAACATAAAACATACAGAGAGCGTAAATAATTTTTATAAATTAATTCATGCGCTTGTGGTTCAGGAATAGCGATGTTTTTCGCTGGGGTGTGGGTGGTGATCACTTTATTAGCGTCACGTTTTCGTCGGAAGGAAGTGAAATTGGAGGTAGTTCGACCCCCGCCATTCGAAATTACCTCTGTCAACGAGAGGTTCCTGCTCGAATTCACGCCCGCCGCGTCGCATCGAGTCGCAAAACGATCAGAGTCCCTCGGGTCCGTCGGAAATGCCTTCACAAGCCACGACGAGAGAGAACTGCAGATATTGAAAAGTTCCGCCTTTTGTGACGAGTTGGTGGTAGTGGCACCGTTTCAAGAATATTTGCCCAGGCTCTTTCAATCTCTGCTCTTTGTATCAAACGACATCAATTATAGGGAACTTTCTGACCCTGTTCCACCAGAACTTGCATCTCCATTGTTGACGGGCTTTTGCAATCGCGCGAAGAATATGCCGTCATTATCCGAACAGAATCGAAGAAAATGAGAATCCAGATCTGTGAGAATCGGTTCCCCTGAATTTTTATTAACCCCCCACTACCAGCATTCATTACACAGTCTTCGTACATCAAATATGGAAAATAGTACAATATTTTACATTAATGTCTTGACCCAAGCTGAAGCTCCTAGTCCGTCTTTTTTTTCTTTATTCCTTAGATCGTAAAGCTCCCGTTTACTTACATCAAGACTTCAAGCTAATCCCATTTTAATGGCTAAAATTGTAAGACGAAAATATTGTAAAATTCCTCAGATATTGTTCATATAGAAAATAATCCTGTGTCATTCTTTGATCATGATTACTCCACAACATTAACTACAATGAACCTAGAAGCATCTGCTCGAAGAATAGTATCCGACCAGATCTTTATTTTTAATTTAACTAATAATAATATTGATTGTCCCTCTCTACTTGCGCAAATCAATTTCTATATACCTGAACGTGTATCGTGAACTAGAGCTGGATTTCAAACACTTAAAGCAAGATCTACTTATGGATTAATTAATCCAATGAATCGCATTATTGCAGACTATCTAGAATCGTAATGATTTTTTTAGTCTTTACAAAACTTTTAAAACACAACTACGCAGGATTATAGGATAATACCATATCGTCTGTGCCATTAGTTTTTGTGCATGTACCTTCTTTGTTATTAGACGAGTAGTCTTTTATCTTTCTCTTTTTTTATTGTAAACACTTATGTAAAAGAACCACAGTCCGTCTACAATAATAATAAATAATAATAAAATAATTGAACAATGTCCTCGTCACTTTCGTAATCGACTTCTTAAATCTAGTGACGAATGGTCACATCTAGATCCCGAATCTAATCAGAGATGATGTCTCGCTGCGAGGTATGAATCTATCAAACGACAAGAGCTGACCATAATTAGGTGGCTGAAACAATTAGCACGTTAATTCCAACCGCAAACTGTTCTTGGTAAACGATCCGCTCGATGTATCGCTAGCGTGCGTTATGTTGGTAGTGTAGACACGCAAGCAGAGAATTAAGCGCGAATATAGTTTGGCCCGCGAATCAGAGGGTTTCAACCACTGCAGGTATATACGATGAGAGATAGAGAGAGAGAGAGAGAGAGAGAGAGGGAGGAAGAGGGAGAGTGAGCGCTACCATGGTCCTCTGGACGATATTGCGCGTCGGCACGCGACACAGACTCGGACATTTGATTGTTTCGCGTCACGCTAATTTCCCATAGTATATACCGTGTTGTTCGGCGTGTTTAAACGACAAAATAGGGCTCAATTAATCGACTCGATTTAACTGGCCCTGGGTGCTTCTGATACGTTCAATTTCCACTCCAACTAATTCAACCCATTGAAATTGTCCCGTATTTCCATTTTCGCACATACCGAATGATTTTTCGAATGGTTCACACGTTAAATTTTTTACATCTGTAGAATCAATATTGAAATCTGCTAAAATCTTCGAAAAAACACAAGCTATACTATCTTGCAGTATAGACACCCTGTATATATCCATCGATATCCTCGTAAAGCGCGAAAAGACGAATCCAAAGACTACCATGAACGTACCATTCCGACTATCCCATCTCAAGATAACCATGCTCGAAAAGTGACACAATGAATGAGACACGATTTTTGGTAAGGAGTATCTCAAGAACGGATAATCGCAATGGTATGATCATGGTAGTCGTTGGATTCTTCTCTTCATGCTCTAAGAGAATATGCAATCGAGAACGTAGGGTTGTCGTTGAGCATAATACAAGCAGATCACTTTAGATGATCCAACCGAGACTAACTATCAAGGACAGTATACCGACTCGGTTAATTAAATTTGATTCTGCGGGAATGTTCGGAGAGAAAGTGCATTAGCTTGTTTCAACGTTGAGCGGACATCGATTTGATATCTAACCGAACCTGATAACCCCAGAATAATACTTTCCGCCGTGGCACGTCCAGCGTATCTCGGATTGCGCCACCGATTATCATACCTGACATCTGTCCGAACAGTTAGGTATCCTTGAGGAGAAAATCCGTTCCACTCTCATAACCGCGACTACCGTGGCTCGCTATCAACGGAGACGATCATTTATCAGCCGTCGTCGGCGAGCTTGTCGAACGCCGTACTTGACAGTGAACCAATTATGACTGCATAATTGCGTTCCTGTATTGTTACCTGTCCACCTCTCTCCCCTCCCAATCGCCCGTGTCGAGCGTTTCGTTGTTTCTCGCGTGGGCAACGCACGGTTCGCACAGGTGCTAACTCGCCTAGCCGGGGTCTCTTATTTTACTCTTCTTTCTGTTGCTTCTATCTCCCCTCTCTCGCTCCTCTACATCCCTCCCACTTTGTTCCATAGGGAGGCGCACGATGAAATATTCATGAGAGGGATCCTAACGGGAGTTGTCTAAGCGCGTTAGCCCTCCCCGCTGCAAATCGTGTGCAGTTGCAAAATTATTCGTACGTGCCTTTTTGTGTGGGAGGACACGGTTAGCCCACGAGATTCGCTCTGCCGCTGATTCGTAATGTATCGAGCGTACGCTCCCGGACGAATTCCGCAACGATGAGTCGCCGAGGCGGCGGAAACGTCGCGCGCGCTCTGTTAGCCTGTTTCGGCTAACTAGGGTCGGTGCAATTCAGTCATCGAAGTGAGAAAGAATTTGTGATAAAAGTATTTTCATCAATAGTGATGTCCTTTAAACATCCCTTAGATCAGGGGTTCGCGAAACAATTTTGACGTTAACTTTACATCCCCCAACTTTTCGCTTCTATTCAATTTACCCTTCGCTGCATAGTGTATCACATCTGATACAGTCAACAAATCTGGTACATAGTAAACTAATAATGTGTTTTCTTATTATGTTTACATATGTTTATTTTTCTGAAAACGTTGTTTTAATTTTCTTTCAATATTTTTCCTCTAACCCTCATACGTTCCTCGAAAATAGTTGCATAAAAGATACTAGGATAACAATTCTAACATTTTCCAGTATCGGAAAATATTGAATGGGTGAATTTTCACCCTAAGGAACGTACGAGGGTTAAATAAAACACAAAAACCGACCTTCTTTCAAGTTTTTCATCCCAATTTAAAAAATCATGCAGTGAAGGGTTAACCAAGGTAAATAAAATGCTTAGGGTTGGGATGGAGTTCGCAAAAAAGAATGTTGTTCCAGAGGGGAGCCTCGGACTGCATAAGTTTAAGAACCCCTGTCTTGGATAATTCAATAAATAAAGATGAGTGTTACGAATACAGTGATATTTATTTATACATTTAAATATTTAAGTATGTGTTTAAATACAAGCGTAATGTTTCGGGACATATACGGTCCGTCTCAAACCAGTGGATTAAGTATAGTCGCAGAAGTTGTGAGCCTGAGTTAGGCACGAGGTATATCGTGGGCTTCGAGGTTTGCTCCTCCTAGTTAATTACCAGGCATGTCCACCGGCAATTACCGCTGATGAAGATGCGCCAATTACTGTAGTTTTGGCGACTGGGCCGGCAACGACTGCGGACGTTGCTGGACCAGCGACGACCGCGGATGTGACTGGACCAGCGACGACCGTCGGTCCAACTAGTCCAGATGCAACTAGTCCAGATGCAACTAGTCCAGGTGCAACTAGTCCAGGTGCGACGAGTCCTCCACCTGAAAAATCATTGTTCATTTATTATCACGTTTATATTAGCTGGCTCTATTGTTTGTATCAGATCTTGTAATCGAATTTTAACCCTCATACGTTCCTCAGGGTGAAAATTCACTCATTCACTGTTTTTACTTTTTAAATTCACTTTCCGATGAGCTAGAGACTTGAAACTTTAAACATAGCCCAGAACTGGATCCTGCGTTTAGGAGATAGAAAAAAAATCTCAACAGAGTATCTCAGCGGGAATCAAGCCCAGGGCTTGCTAAATACGCTCGGCAGTAAAGACTAAAAAGTAGAAAATAAAGGATGTGAAGTTAGGTGTCAGTTGATTTGGGGAACCGTCAACTGGGAGGAGAATGAATGAGGAGATCATTGAACTCACCAACGACAACAGAGCCAACACCGGGTTGAGAAACAACAGTAGGACCAGCGACAGAGCCAACAACAGCTGATGGAGCAGCGACAGCCCCGGTGACTACAGCTGGACCAGCAACTGGACCGGCTACCTTTACAACTCCAGTTCCAGGACCGGCAACAATTGCAGGGCCTACATGAGGTCCAGCGACAGCTACGCCTGCTAAAGCTGGACTCCAGATACTAGGAGCTGCAGAGCATATCGAGACGAGCGCCGCGAACATAGCCTGGGGCAGTAACATTACATCGTTGTTAGACGTGTACATCGAGCCTAACCGAATAAACAGTGACTAGAATGCGTTGCAACGTTTCACTTGCAGTGAACACCCTCCGAATGCCTGGAAGCTCTTCGTTGAAAATTATGTTTGTCATTAAATTGTTAATAGTTTCATGGAGAAGCTTGAATCAACCTGATGCATTCGACATAGTCTAGGATTATGATTGGCCACCGAACGAAATAATTCACCGGCTAATCAATGTGTCCTCTTGTTACTTTCGTTAATTGAAAAAGAATTGAATTGACTCGCGGTCTCCGTTAAATTGTACACTGTATGTGTACCATTAATTAAATTGCTTTCAAGCTGAGTGAAGCATCATTGACGAAATGCAACATAAATTAAAGACTGAAATGTGAAGACGGAAAAAGTGGTACTCTTACCAAGAACTTCATGGTTGCTGCTGTGTGGTTCTTCCTCGCGTTGGGCAAAGAGAGCTAATTGTTGTACTGCCAATTGACCCCGCGACGTCAGCTTTTATACACCAGGTCGACCCTGAAGCGGTCTCCCGCTTTTGCTCCGATTTTTACCACGGGAAAATGTCACGCCGTTCCGTTAACCGTCTCTAGGCACGACCTATATATTTCCATACGGAAGAATGTGTCTCTCTCTCTACGTGTGCTGTTCGACGAAACAGGTCTCCCATTCCGGGTAGAACCTCCGCAGAACCCTGATAGAACGTCGCAGAGGTTCGTAAAGCCTCGCCGAGGTTCGCGGATTAATTGCACCCGAACGAGAAGCGCAATGTGCTATCTCACGGCGAGCACTCGGCGCGATCCCGCAACTCGATTACTCGGTATACTATAAATTTCGCCCGTTTACGCGAGCCGACGTTAACCGTTATCATCCCGTCGGCCCGGCTGATTGAATTTACCTTGTCTCCAGGGCGCAAGACTATTTGATTTAAGGACTCATCGTACTTGTTGCTCCGGGGATATCCTACTGCCACCGTTGCTGCTGTTTCTGCAGACGCTTTGCTAATTTGCATCCCGAATGTGCTCTTCATTCTCGCGGATTCATAGCCGTGAAGGTGCAACGGTGGATCATGGTGATGAGGGTACGAGGTGTTCTTCGAGGCTGATCTGCGACCGGTAAGCACCAAATTTTTATCACTAGACTCGTTACATAGAATGCTTCTTGCTAAGTGTTTACTAGACATTTTATTTTGGCTCGTCCGGTAGATCCTTTCTGATGTCGAAAATGTTCACTTTCAATTTCTCGAGCTTGTCCACCGGCTGATCGATAGCAGCTGAAAAATGATTAGGAGGTATTTTTAAAGTTTTACAAATGGTGAGGGTCCACATTGGTCTAACAAGGGTTCACCCAGGTCTAGGTGAACGTAGGTCCTACCTATGTTTTAATAGCCAAGAACAGGCGTGGAAGGAGGATTCAAAGAAGAGGTTGCGCAGTATGCGAACAACGTGCCAGCAACCTCAGAACGTTCGGCTAGAGAGAGGGAGAGGATGGGTCCCTCTTGGGCTCCTGGGCGATGAGGTTTTAGTGGGTATGCCCTAGTCTCGTTTCTTCTCAGACAGGGTGAGTCACAAACTACCCCCTAACCGTCATTAGATCTGGGGTGTGTGCGTGAATGCATTTCCCCACCGCCCTTAAAAAAAGCTTCTATCTAGGTTTAACAAGGGTTTAATGCCAAGAACAGGAGTGGCACCGAGTAAACCCCCCTCTCCAGCTGAATCCGGATGGCGGGTCGGGGAGAGCAGGGGTTGACATGACAAGTGTAGAAAAATGAGACCGGAAGGGGCCCTGGGTGGTGTGGGTTTAGTGGGTATGGCGAAAGCGGAAGGCAATATAATCTCTCCAAACTTCATCTGAGGGGAGAGTCGAGCCTCACACTACCCTCTCTAACCACCATCGAAGGAGAGGGTGTACGTAAAAGGATTCCCCCACTGCTCTTAAACAAAAAAAGGTTTAGCAAGGGTCTATCTAGATCTACCTATTTAGTTTAACAAGGGTCTACGTAGGTCCTACCTAGATCTACCTAGGTCCAGCTTGTTTAGCGACTCTACTTTGGCCCGACCACGCAAGCAAATATGTTCCCTGGCAAACTCTTCCACGCTGGCACACCGGTTAGGCCCCGTCGAATCAGTACACCCTAGGATTTCATATTTCATTCCCCCAACGCCGGCCGTAGTCTAACTTCGCTGCGCCGCTCCTTAATAACGAGCATTTCAGCCACTTCGTCGACAAACTGTCCAATTTGACGACTCGGGTCCCGGACTTGTTGCTCCTCGGTCGTCCACGTCCCTTTGAAATGGTAATGGCCAGGCAGCGTTGCGCTAATAATTTCCTCTCCGGGGGGGTCTTTTCAAAGGTCCCGGAAACAGTGCGCAAAGTTCCCTGGTCCAGGCGAACGTTGCCGTGGATGCATCCTTCGGTGCATTTTCCTAGAGCGCGTGTGTGATTGAAAACGGAGATTAAAGGGGCGCGTCGATGATGTAGCTTGCATAGAGAAAGAGAGAGAGAGAGAGAGAGAGAGAGAGAGAGAGAGAGAGGTAGTGAACAAAGCTCAGGCCGAGGGAAACGCTCGGATATCAGGAGGATCCGGTACTGTCGCTCCTCGTACAGAGAATACTCGGCTGATTGGAGCGGTGTTGAAGCAATTTCCTCCAATTACCGGCAAAGGTGGACAGGTATCGTCCCACTGTCGCCGGCGGCCGGGACAATGGACCGCGAAATAGAGGCCGGTGTCGACAGCCTCCGGAGTGACGATGAGAACAATGCCCTCCAATCGGTTCGGCCTTAATCGCAAACTAATGTTGACTTGACCTGACATCGACTCCCTTCCCTTTGATCCGTCGAGTGTGAAATTCTCGCGCGACCGATCCTTCGACCCTCGCCTTCGGACATTTGGAACGTCTAGCGTACTTTCTCGGACATCGTTCTTCAGGACACCCATCAGAAATCGTCGACTGATTGTCCATCTTTGGAGAGATGGACTGCTAGAGGTTGGAAGCTGGAGGCTTGAAGGTAAAGCGGAGAAACAACTTGTATATCTTTCAAGAACACATCGTTTATTTGCTTTCTACAAAAGGTGTACGGGTCGTACAGTTCGCTAAAAAATTCTTTTGAGGTGTCGCTCAGACTAAAGCAGCAGTGATTAAGAATGATTCGCGAATAGCTGGGTTCCTCTCCGGAATTGTTTTTATTATGTACGTGTAAGAAACGTATATGTGAGGTATTGTTATGTACACGGAATATATGTAAAGAGATACACAGTGTGACAAAAAGGAGGTACTAGCGGTGTATGACGGAGATCGTGGCGCGGTCGGTTTCCAAAATGGCTGGGCATCGGGGGGAGATCAGTCGAAGGTGTCTTGGTTGGTGATCCATTTCAGGCGATTACCAATGTCCTGCCCCGCTCACGATACCCCCAACACCGGCTGGTCCGGCTGCTATGCTACCAGATGGCCCGGCAATCAAAGCCGGAGCTGCGACCGGACCTGCAAGGGCTGCTGGACCTGCCGCTGGACCGGCCACGACTGCGCCTGGAAGACAAATGTCGTTCGTGATTAGCTCAATCAACCGCACCGGGATTTGGGAGACGTCGATAAGACGGCGAAAGTTCCTATGCGTCGCTCGATTCGATCCGAAATAGATATTGAACTGATCTATTGATCATTATTCTTCGTCCCGAATGATTTCCTTCGTGGAACTCCACCGGCGTGTTCCCGCCATTTCCCTGATTAAAACGATACCAAACTCGACTCGCTTCCGTTCATATTTGCTCGCATAATCCCCAATCTAGTGGAGCCTCCAGTATCCGAACTGGTCGAATGACTATCAAGGAATTACCAAGGTATTAACGTAGATTAATATAATACTGTATATGCACCGTTTCAAAATGAATCGAATGACGTATTCAGAAAATGAAGAATTCCGCATCGATTCGGATAATCGAGACGATATTTAAATGTACACCGAATGGTGTCGAGTTTGGGCTCGTTCCACTCAAGGAAACGTGACCGATCCATTAATAAATGTTTCATAAAGGAACAATGAAGAACAACGAAGTTATTTTGAGTGAAATGAAACGACTTACCCCATGGAGCCCACGGCGCAGCAGCGCCCCACGGCGCAGCAGCACCCCATGGTGCGGCGGCAGCCCACGGAGCGCCCCAGGGAGCAGCTGCTCCGGCGACGCTTCCGGAAACTAGAGATGGTCCAGCAACGGCTCCAGTGACGACAGCGCCACCGTCGACGGCTCCGGAGATGCGAGCAGGTCCGACGGCAGGTCCGGCGAGTGCGGAGGGTCCGGTGATGGGCCCGCTAAGCGCGGCAGGTCCCAAAAGTGGCCCGGCCAGGGCAGCTCCGGGGGCCAGTAGAGATGGCTTGGCTGACACGGTGGACAGAGCCGCGAGGAGGAAGACCGCTACCAGATTGCACATGGTTGAAGGGGAAGTGTGTTGAGATTGCTCGGGAAAACTTTGTAGGATACTTTGCCTCGGTGGCTGGAGTGGATGTGCTGACATCGAACGGCTCCGATGGCGCTTTTATAGGGGCATTGTTGTTCTGTCTTGGTGTCTTGGCGTTCTACGTTGCTCCCGCCAACCCCAAGGGCGGGGCACAGGACACGCCAAACATTCTCTGGCTCACTGTGTTTCTCTCGGTGCTTATCAGCCAGACACACGGAACGAACGCCTATCCGCGGCCTACGGGGGTCACGTGCTCCCTATCCAACTGTTGCATCCGTTTCGATACGTTTTTACGGCTGCGTTTAACCTTGCAGAACGCGTTGCAACCCAGCCGGACAGAAAGATATATGCCGATAGCGCGGGGGAATTCAATCGGACGTGTTACTGCGCCGAGCGCTAAAAATTGTCACGTTGTTGAACCGCCGAGCCGTTGCCATGCCCACTTGCTCGATCTATTTTTTTCATTCGTTACATCTCTTGTTTGTCTTTAGCATTAACAACTGTAGAAACGTGGCGCGAGAGTGCAATCGTTTTTGAATTTTTCATTCGAACGACCGTAACTCGGTGGGAAAAAATCGAAGATCAACTTTCCGCACGCCATTTCAAAGAGGAGACGTTCCTTCACAAGATCGCGTTGGTTTCATCCTGGGAAACAATTTTGTACGAACTCTGAAATGGCCTGCAACACCTGTTCTTGGGATGTTTTCCACCGTGTTCGGACCTAACCCAATGTACAGGTGATACTGGGATTTCTAGTGTTCGTTAAAAACGTTTTTTCAGATTGAAACCAAAGTGAGCTTGTAGAGGAATGTCTTCCATTAGCAATGTCGTCTCGAAAATTGATTTACCATTTTTATATACCATTTTATTCCAGTTCGAATGAAAAATGTGTCATTTCGAGAATAACCAAAAGCACAGGTGCTAATGGACGTTCTAGAGTTCGTTAGAAAATGTTTTTCCAGAATGGAACCGACGTGAGCTTGTAGAAGAATGTCTTTCGTTCGCAATGGCGTCTGAAAAATTGAGCTCGAGATTTTTCTTCATTGTTTTATTCGGATAAAAATGTGTCTGTGTGAGATGCAAATTGTGCCGATAACTGTGAAAGCAGGTTTCATTCACGATGATCGGAGTGAAGACGTTGAAATATCACGGCCAATCGGCATCGACCTTCAGGAAGACCTCGTCTAGGTTGTCTCATTCACTCCCAGCGTGATTTCGCGATGAAGATACGCGCTGAATTAGGTGAGCACGCGTCGGCAGTTGTGCTGTTACGCGTTCGCATTGTTGCATCCGTTTAGGCGAGGCTCGAGTTGCGTTGCCCACGCTTGTCCCGGGATTGTCGTCGTCTGGAATGACGGTGTCATTGTAGTCGGAGATACGTGTGTTACAGTGGCGGCAGGCCTCGCAATGGATCACCGACTATGCCACGGATCGTTTGGAATATCATTGTTGGGCGTTGCGTGCACTTTCGAAGGTGACAAAGGTGACCGGCGACGCGATTGTTCGAATAATTGTTCCGAGGTTCCGTAAAATTCTCCGGGACCGACTTTAATGCCACGCCTCGTTCACGAGAGCACATTGAATTTCTTCTTTTTTTTTCTCGATCACAGAGGCGTTTCTGGATACACTAGAATATTTACCTTGCACTGGTTCCTGGTCGCCGATCCTGGACACAGTAACCACATTTTTACAGTTTTTATTTTATTTCGCTCCTCATTTATCTCTGAACTATTTCTATTTCATATTTTAGTGTGTTTAGCTATAAAAATTCACCTCTTACTCTCAGCTATTTAACCCCCACCCCCTCCCGATTTATTTATAATTATAGCGATAAGTAGTTTCATCATTATTAAAAAATTATCGCAGGACAATAAACTTGGACTCATTTTAAAGCTTGAAATCTATATGGTTCGCCTACCATTGCTCATTTGCTTCAAAACATTTTTATAAGTTTCTGGAGATGATTTCGAACTTTAGCAGTATTTTCTATGAAAAATCGGTCTTCTATATCTTCGCCGCAACATCGTGAAAAAATCTTGGTGAAAAACGAACAATGGCAGGCGGAAGTAGTGGCTTCAAGCTTTGAAATGAGTCCTGGCTCATGGTAGTACCTTCTGTTTCGATAAAGTTATCGCAATTTTCAATATCGACAACAGCGAAATTGAATTTTCTAGTTATTGAACCTCTGTATTAGTTTCTACGTATAAAAAGTTTTTTATAAAACTTTTAAAAATCGCTTTCATGGTGTTAAATTTTCGTAGTGACATAAAACACTGGTCTAGACCCCAGTTCTGATGAAATGCTGGAAACAGAATCGACACGTTCGATTTATGGGAGTGCCGAATCTTTTTGATTTTGCAGAATTTCGATATAGCTATCTATTGGGTCGGCAAAAAAGTAATTTCGGTATTTTAAGGTGAAATGAAAAGCCCAATATTTCTAATGAAGCCTATGAACTTCAATCAGTAAAATATTTTCCATTTCGTTCGATGATCGTTTGCCATCTTTCTGGTGGCTTCATAATTCCACGGTCATAAAAATTTTCCCAGAATTGGCCTTTTTATTTCACTATGAAATACCGAAATTACTTTCTTGCCGATTCAATAGATGGTTATCGTATAATATTGAGGTGGAATGGGAAATAAGAGTAGTGACAGGCCTGTCAATGGTCTGGCAACAGCACCGTCGATTTTACAGGCGGATGTAACGCGTATCGTCGCGTCCTGTAACCGGTTTGCCATTACAAAGCCCGAAACGCGATGAAAGAGGATTACCGACGTCGTTTACAGACGCGAATTCCACACATTCGTTAATCATCGTTGCAAGAGCGACGTGCGTCGTTCCCGATCCTGTTCTCTTTTAATCAAACACTGCGACGGCTCCAAAAAATTCGATTCGCTTCCGTCAAACGAGTGGAAGAACACTGCATTCCCGCTTTATGGTGGTTGTTATTACAGAAACGTCCGCAACAAGAGACCACCATTACAATTGCGAAGCCTCTACAGGCAAAATTTATTCTACGATCTAGAATACACCTCACAATTGCCATCAGTGGACATTTACCCTTTGGGGCATCTAAAATTCAAAATATCAGTTTTATTTTATTCGTAGCGTTTGTATGTTAATGTTGAAAGCTAAATTCAATCAATAACATACCATCCATTCTGTTTTATTACTTTCTGCCATTATCGAGGTAACTTCTCGTGTTACTGAATAAAGATATGAATAAATACTCTAATGCTACCTTGGATTCTTAATTTGAAAACGCTATGAACTTTCTTTCCATCCCAATAGTTATCGTTTAGCCATCTTCTATAGCGAATATCTTCGAAATTACTATGAACATTGACTGAAAATTTAGCACACATATTCCGTAAGGAATAAGCTGGAAAATTGAATTTGCAAAAATTCACATTTTCAACCGGAGAAAATAAAAATCGCCTAAATATCGGCACGGAGCGTAACCTCGATTGGAAACCGGATTCCCCTGACGGAAGACAGCGCAAGGCGTGGTCAGCGTCTCGAATTTGCCCCACACAGTGGCAAACATTGCGACACAGTGCGCGCACTGATTTTTTTCCCCCGAAGAACGATAGATCGAGCTTTTTCACCCCGTCACGGTCCAGGAGATTGCGGGCGCACAGCCCCGCCCTTACCCCCGATAAGTTCACCGACCCACGTGTGCTCGTACACCAGCTATAAAAGCTCACTTAGCATCAGCTTGAACGGCCAATGTTCGTCCGTAATGGCTGACGCAAAGTCGCTGCTCGGGATTACCGTGGCTCCCATCTGGCCATCTTGCTCTCTTCCCGCTCAGTTAGGATTGTTCGGGAACATGTTACGCGCCCGATATCGCACCGATCATGTCGCCGAGGTCTAATTGAAGTCATCTTCGAATGGATGGCCTGAGCCCCCCCGTGGCGAACGGAGACCGAGCTAGATCTAGAATCATGGATCTCGAATCCGTGGATCTCGAACACACCTGCCGATTAATGGGCCCATTCGTTACCGAGGTAAGACGGTTGATTTAGCAATTTTTATTCTCTTGCAATATTGATGAATTGTTTAAGTTCATTAAAAAATGTGTAACTCCTGTGATTTTTATTGTTTCTCTTTCGAATAAATCGTGAACGCGCTTCAAGTATCCGAGAATGCAAGAGGTTCGCTTGTTTTCTTGAAAATAATTGTTAATAATTGTTTTGGCACTCACTGTGAAAGTACCCCTTGAAACGTACCGTATAAAAGCATGTATAGCTCACGCAATTTTGATTATTCTTAGTTGGAAAAAATCACATGTGTAGTTCAAATACCGATAAACACGTGTGCGAAATTGCAATCTGAAAGGTTTAACGGGTGTTTCCGGGAAACAAATTTTTATATTGGCAAATTTAGCACTGAAAACCAGACTATCCCCTAGGACATTACTCGTGCAATTTTTATTGTTCCCACTTTTTCAAAGCATCTCAGAGTTGCTGGAAGTATCGGTACAGGTTCGCGGTATCCCCGTAACCATAACGTATCCTCCATTTCCTTGGGCTAGCATGTACAGCTTTATTTCCTCGCTCCCAGAACTTAGTATGTCCATAGCATCGCGAACAATACAAACATCCGACTCGCTGGACGAATAACGTAAAAGATGAGTGGAAATAAATCTCTGTATCTCGATCAATGTTTGATCAACGGACCCCAGTTCGCCCGCGTGCGATCTATAGATCACAATTTCTGTAACCACGCGAATCGTAGGAATGATGATATTTCGGTGGTCGACGATTTTCCGAAATTTATGAAACGTGTATGAATTTGTTGATGTACCGAAATTTATGAAATTTACGAATTTTATGATTTCCCGTTTATGAGATTTACGAATTTAATGACTTCCCAAAATTGATGAAACTTACGAATTTGATGTCTTCCCAAAATTGATGAAATTTACGAATTTTCTGATTTCCCGTTTATAAGATTTACGAATTTAATTATTTCCCAAAATTGATGAAATTTACGAGCTTAGCGACTTCTTAAAATTGATGAAATTTACGAGCTTAGTGACTTCCCAAAATCGATGAAATTTACGAATTTTCTGACATCCCGATTTTTGTATTGCCAGGCGAGTCAGGGGTCGAACGTCATCGTTCAGAGCGGATAATGGGACCAGTATGCTCGACCGAGGGATCCATCAATCGACCTTCCTCGATCTCCGGCAACTCACGAGGCCTTAACGACCCAGCTATAACCGTATCTACCTCGTTATCGGCCACACCTCCTGTCGTTCTCGTTTGCTATAGCTTGTCCGGGGTGCGCGAGGAACGCGAAAACAATCTAACCTGCATTGCTTTATGCTCGACGAGATTATTACGAGAGGCATGCTCTCCCGGTAGTCAGCAACCTGTCACTGCTGCGATTTCGATAGAATGATTTATCGATCGGCAGCTTTATATCTGCGCAAACTTTCCGGGGATCTTGTGTGGATCTAAAGACCTCGGATCGTTAACTGTCTGGTCGAAGACAAAAGGAAATTGTTGTAAATAATCAGGACAGATACATTTGCAGAATAGCACAGGATGGTTGGAAAGAATATTTCTGTAGACTGCGAATTTTATGCATTTGTAATAAGAACTCATTATTTTATTCATAAAAAATTTTTATAATTCTATTCATGTTCGCCTATACGATTTTATGTTTTGTTCTAAAAGTCAAAAGAACTTTTACAGAAACGATTATAAAATGGTATTTCTTGATGCAATTTTCTGTCGTTTCATAAGAGTCAAGGGATATTTCAATCGGCGCATCACAAAGGAGACGGGAAAATAATGTTTAATATTCGCAGAGAATTAGAACTGTGTTGATTTGTACGATTTTGGTTTATAGAAGAAATTTATGAAAGAATTTTTGCACAATTTAAATGGAAAATCGTGCATACAAATAATACGAATGTATACACTCGTTTCCTGTCTCGCAAACGACCATTAAAATGATCTTAATTACATCGATACGCGAATCGGTTAGACAGTAGTCGGCAGACTGAATTCGAGATCGATCTTGGGTACCTCATAAAATTCAAATCGACCTGCGTCGTTCTCTAAGAAAGTTACCGTAGTAACGAGCAATAACTCTGAATCTCTCACGCTCGTTGCGTTTAACTCGACTCGCATTTAAAGCAAAGCACCACCGTAGACAAAGCAAATGAAGAGAAACGAACTTCTGTGCCATTTACATTGAGAATCCACCTCATCCGCTCTTAGAATAGAGCTGGTTATTTCCTAACAATTATACCCGGTGAGCATTGTTTCAACTACGTGTCCTGGTCCTAATAAATAATTTACATTCCGCACGGGATGAACGCGTCGAGACAAAAACACTAAAAGCATCTTTTCATAATATGTAACACGGATACTTTGTAATAATGAAAACACTCGTAAATTGCAAATAATTTCACGTGGCGTATGTACTTTGAACAAGATCGAAAAATTCTGAATGATTGTACAATTATAAAAATGGAAAAAATTGTAAAATTCTAGACGTTGTGTCTAAAATTGTAGAAAATTGTGACGTTTCAAATTGCAGAAAATTGTGACATTTAAAATTAACGAAAATTGTAACATTTTAAATTGTAGAAAATTGTGACGTTTTAAATTGTAGAAAATTGTGACATTTTAAATTGTAGAAATAAAATATAGTTAATTTATTGGATTAGTCAATTTAATGAGGGTTATTATATTATTTACAAATTCGAGCTCTTCTATCTGAGGCTATTTACCTGTTGCATCCTAGGAAAATAAAAGAATCATACCGGGTGGTGAAAAGTACATTAATTTAATTATTTTAAATTGAAATATTTTATATTATTGAAAAACTCGAGCTTGGATAAAATTGCACAAACAGTATCTGGATTCTGTTTCATTCTAGAAAAATAAGAGATGTATATATAAGGGGATCGAAAATATGACACTCTGAATACACTTTTCGAACCTATCCAGTTCTTGGAAATTATAAATACAGTTCAATCCATAAATGAACTGAAATAAAATATCAGTGAATTCTTCTATATTATAAGTGGATTTTCGTAAAATAAAATTAATTTACATAATGATTATATTTAATGTATACAGAGTGAAAAAAATATATACATATATATCGGTGTAATTTATGTAAAGATAATTAAAAATAACACTTGTTAACGGAAGACTTTGTAAAAATGAGTTGAGTAGGAAACAGGAGTTCAAACATGAAATAGAAATTGTTAATGGATATGGGAGATGCTAGAACGAATTTCTGTACGAATAGTGTGAACTGTCCATTGGAAGATTGCATCGATTGACCTTTCCGAATTCCGTAGTAGATCATCGCGTTCCCGCAATGCAATCATCGATGTCGAAACTGTCAAGGGGCCAAGATATTCCCATAGAAGCGAGTCCACCTCTTCGAGCCTGTTCCCCGATATTCGTCCTAGTAGGCAACCGAGTGAAAGAGATCCAGGGACCGCGATTTTTGGCAATAAATCTTTCCGGAAAATGTACGCATGCTTATATCCAAGTGGGTTTAAGGATCCCATGAATCAAGTGATAAATCGTCCGCTCGTCCAGATTTGAGTGGGCTTTTCAGAACACCGTTGGAGCTTACGAAAATCCCATGACGATTTGCTTTCCTAAATTCCGACATTAGACATGGGAAATTTCAATTTCACGTACATTTATATAAATAAAAATTAAATGCTGTTCGTTGGTAAGCGCATCACTTGAGAATGGCTAAACCGATTTGGCTAATTTTTTTAAATTGTTCGTAATAGTCCGAATAAGGTTTTTAGGGAAAGAAAAATTGAAAAGTTGCCCGGAAAAATGGAAAATTCGGGGAAAAATGAGAGTGCTTTTTTCTATGAGATTTTTGTATGAGCTCAAGACCATAACTCACGATTCGAACGATGGATACGCGTAATTAAAACAATCACAAACATAATTTATTGAAATTTGGACAGGACAATGTCTGTCGGGTCAGATGGTAAACATATAAAAGAATGCAGGTGAAAGATCAAGGACTATTGAGCTCGCTATGGTTCAAATAGCAATTGTGCATACTGTAGCACAAAAATATCTCATGCGAGAAGGTTTAACCCTAACGAGACGCAAGGTAATTGTCGTGTACAGATCCTACGATAAACTCCTTGACCAAGCGCAATGAAAGATAACGCCGTGAATGTCCCTAGTCACGTAGACGATTTTTTAAACAGTATGCAAGTACGAGACGTTCGTTAGTTCAGTGTTATTCGAATTGCACTCGAACACCTGTGTTCAGGTGATCTAGGTTGCAAATCAGGAATGCGAGCTCTGGTCAACCATGTAGACACTATTATCACCGAAAAATGCCTTAATGATAATCTATATATGTCAAATTCTATAAATGAAATTAATCATTCTCAATCGTTCCTCCCGAATTTTTAAACGTTAATATAATTTTATAATCTTTCTATTTTGAATAGATTCAACATTCTTGAATAATCGATTCTATAAAAAAAGAATTCCTCATTTTAACCTCCCCAAGTTTTAAACGTAAATATAATTTTATAATGTTTCACTAATTTCTTCATTTTTAGAAACTTACGAAGGAATTAACTATTGGCATTCCACCATACACGTTCCACATTTTAATTATTATAAATTCTTTATACACGATTGCATGTTAATTTGACTGAAAATGTGACATTATGTGACATTAAATATGCAACAAAACTAAATTAAAAATTGCTGTACATTCTACGACTGTTATTGCTAATGAACGAGAGATCAGATGTAGAAATGATTTTCACCGCGGTAAAATCGTACGAAATTTATTAATTATAAAGAACAAACCTGTCAGTTGAACCGAATAAATAATTTGTCGTCGTGAATCATATATTTAGAGGGGCGATACGTTACGTTAGAATGCCGGGCGGCTCCTTTAATCGGAACAGAAGCAGATAATGCCTGTAATAGACAGGTAATTAATTTACGGCTCGATAAAGTGGAGGAGATAACGAATTTATAACAGCGATAAAGGATAGCAGACGTTTGAAGCGTCTCTACGATGTTCGCTCTGAAAAATTCGTAATGCTAATGGGTATGTAATAATAATTATCATAATCGAACGAAACACACCTGCCAGCTACAAATCGTATTTAATATTAATATACTATAGGAGATCAGAATTAATTATTACATCGTAAAGAAAAACCACAACGTGTTAAAAAGAAATCTTTCAGACGCGGCGATCGTTCCATCAATTATCGTACTATCTATTTATTTAAAAATCGTAAAATATAAAATATATGTCACGTGCGTGGAACGTCGTGGAACAAGCACACTTGATAAACATTGAGTTCACTTCGAGCTGTTCGCAACGAGGGGATAGACTTGCTTTGTCATCGTTAAACTGTGGATTTTTAATGCAAAATAAAAAGTTCCCCGTTGATTCCATTAATTCTCTGTTGATCTTAATATACATATACATATATATATCTGTCCACTATTTGAAATTTCACTTAACGTTGCCATGAACAAATAAAATCCACAGTCTAATTAGTGGACAACAAAGTGGCGAGTCAAAGACCAAAATGTCTTCCTTGCTTCACAGATCGTGTCCTCTACCAATGACCGGTGTGGATGCCACCGTGGCCAGTCCCATGAGCAGTGATTTTCCCAGAGGGGCCTGCAATGACGACAGAGCCAGCGTTGGGGCCTGAGACAGCAGCACTTCCTGCATGGGGCCCAGAGAGAACTGCACCATGCGATGCTGGGCCAGCTAGCACTGCCCCATGTGCTGCTGGGCCTGCTAGAACCGCTCCATGGGAAGCTGGACCTGCGTAGACAGCTCCGTGTGACGCTGGGCCTGCTAAGACCACCCCATGGGCCCCATGTCCTGCGTAGCCTCCGTACCCAGCGTACCCTGGGTAGCCTGCGTATCCATATCCCGGACCTGCATAAGCTAATCCTGAAATTTCATAATCATGGTTAGCAGAAATCAACCAGCACAGTGTCTGTTTAGCAGTAAGTACTCACCACTTGGTCCATCGTAGGGTCCACCATAGCCCTCAACATGAGCAGGGCCAGCAACGGATGCAGTGACCACTGCAGACCCAGCAACCGCACCGGACACGTGTACCGGACCAGCAACAGACCCAGACAACTTAGCTGGCCCTATCGAGGGTGCAGCCAACACAGCTGATCCCACGTGAGGACCTGCTACACTGGTTGGTCCCAAAGCTGGACCAGCTAGCGCCACTCCATGGACCCCGTGAGCGTAGCCTAAGTGACCACCGTAACCTCCGTGACCACCGTAGCCTCCGTGACCACCATAACCTCCCCATACGACCTCTCGACGTTGGCGAGGGGCAGCTGCGGCTGAGGCGAGCAGGGCTGCCAGGATCAGCTAGAACATCAAGGTTAGAGACTGCACTCAATTCTGAACGTTAAAGAAATTATTGAAAAAATTGTACATCTTGCAATTTGCCAGTTAATGTAAGATGCCAGTCAACTTAGAGATTCTGGATAGATCTAGGTGATCCCTAGATTCAGTCAACACCTGCTTCGATTATTTACTATGGTGCTAGTACTCGGTGTTAGGCTAATTTCCCGTTTTATTAAGGATGTGGCTAAAACCGGCGAACCCATAGACACCCAGGACAATCAATGACAATCAAGGACCAGGGTTGCCCCTCTACTAAACTTGCCAAAGATTTAACAGACCTTCGGACCAGCTTTTCGTATTACCCCGCCATGTACCATCGCTTCTCTCGAATCTCTGCCGGTGTAATTTAACTGTCCAATTAGTAGAAATAGTCTACAACAATCCTAGGTGGTATAACCATCATCCTCAATATGTTAGGCTAGGCTAATATCCCTAGTCAGCAACACATTCTCAATTCTTCGTGCCCCCCCACGTTCCAATTATTTAATGAAGGTGTTAGATGTCCTACGACTCGATTAGCAACCTTGTCTAGCCATCACTGACAGTTCCCGCGTCTTAATAGAGATCGAGAGAGGATAGACGATCGAAGAGGTCACTATCCCAGGATAATCCTTGCCACAGTTTTTCACCATCACGAACAAAACCCCGAAGTGGGTCAGTACATCTCCACAAGTACTCGCGGACGACTGCTGATTCACTATTCGACGCTCCGCCAACGAGACAAGATACTTACGAGGACCTTCATGTTGCCAACCAGACGATCGCTGAGTGTGCCCACGGACTCCTACCTCAGACTTTATATACTCCTCCAGGATCTCGACCGCGCCCCCCGTTTGATCCCTTCAAATCATATCCGCTGATGGCGCAGAGGCTCACGGTGAGCCATTGTGCAAGAAGGTCACCATCCGGCACACCCACCCCCATGAAGAAAGACACCGTTGGTTTGACCTTCGATCGTTGGGAAACAGTCGTTTCCATTTGGAATCCGGCGAAATTTTTCATCGATTTTCTTGGATCAGGTTTATGGATGTTGTGTTCTGAACATCTCCATCCTCCTTAGACCTAAAAACAATCTAGAGTACAGTCTCCATCGCAGACTGAACTGATTGGACAATCGGTTGGTGTTTGGTTTGAGAATATCGTTTTTGAACATCTTCGTCTTCCTTGGACCTAGAGACAATCCAGACCCAATTGTATCATCATAGTCTAAATTGTATAGAAAATTGGATAATGTTTGTCTTGGCTTGAAGAAGTTTTGTTAGGAACATCTTCATCCTCTTTGGACCTAGAGACAATCCAGACCCAATTGTATCATCGTAGACTAATTTGTATAGAAAATTGGATGATGTTTGTCCTGACTAGAGGACGTTTTGTTAGGAACGTCTTCATCTTCTTTGAACCTGAAGACAATTCGGACCCAATTTTATCATCGTAGACTAATTTGTATGGAAAAATTGGATAATGTTTGTCCTGGCTTGAGGACGTTTTGTTATAAACATCTTTATCCTCTTTGGGCCTAGAGACAATTTAGGACCAATGTGTCATCGTAGATTAAACTGACTAGACAATTGGTCGATGTTTGTCCTGGTTTGCGGATGCTGTATGGATTGCAACATGAAAATTATACGTTTATAATACGAATTGTATAGAGACACGTCCGATGCCAACGCACGAAGTATATGCAAATCGACTTGTCCACTTTCGATCGAACATTCCGAACAAAAGAATCATCAGCGTGGAGGTGATTGCGATCCATGTAATTTGCGATTTTACGACTGGGTGGTCGGTGTGATCTTTGACCTTAGATGTAATTCGCCTCGACAGCGGTGAATTAGTATTCCCAGAATAATTGCTGGTTCGCTATCTTTCTGTAAAGATCAGGCTGAATGAAGTACGTTCTTCCATTGAGAGTAACTGTCATTCGAAATGACTGGACATGTTAATTAATCTGAGAAACGTTGCTGATTCATCTGAATATTAATCTGTAGTAAGGGTAGCAATTTCCAAAAATAATGATAACAATTTAGGCGAGGATAGAGTTTTAGAGATTATGTATAAAGGCGGATTTTTTCACGACGATTTTCGAGAAGAATGAAGCCGGTGTATCGGTAACCGGAGCATCGTAGATCGCGTCTTTTGTTGTTCGACTGTGGATTTAAAGGTCACGTTCGGCTCGACACGCTTCTTACGCCCGTAACTTCGTCTGCTATATTGCCATATAGCGTAGAAAACCGTATTAATCCCTGAGAACGTGACTCTTTCCCACCCATAATGTTAGCGCTTGACTTGCCGCTTGCCGACCGATCGGTTGCTTCACAAGCGAGGATGACGCGGTTGCTCCGACGCCCACGATTTTTCGTTTGAGAACGCGGGAATTCCGATTCTAGATGATAAAAGTCAGATTCTGCCGCGATAAGAATCACAGTTTCACACCTAAGCGGCCGCCATTAATAATCCGCCATTATATACAACACAGCAATTACTTGAAAATTCACATTTATAAAAGTAACAAGCCCCAATCTAAATTTTTTATAATACTTCCTTGAAAGTAAAGTCATTTCAACCAACTTGTTTCGTAGCGAAAATCTTGTCCGAGGCTCCGTTACGGAATTATCAACGAAAAACGGGGACCAATCATAGCGAGGGGACTGTTGACGGGCCCCGGCTTGCCCAATGCGAGCGCGCTGCAGCAGGGCCCGTCCTCTAATATCGCAAGTTGTGTTTTGTCGATAATAACTCCATAACGGGAGCTCGTAGAAGATTTCCGCGAAGGAAAAAGTTGCTTGAAATGATATGAGGAATCTGAGTCCACGCATTCTTACGGAAAGAAATTTTTATGCAATTTCTACGACTTGTAGTTTGCATAAAGATTTGCGATATGGTGATCAATGAGAACAAAGATGAAAGAGATGCTTGCAGCATCGATGAACCTTGTGGTTTCTCGATTATTAAAATTCTGTTCGATGCATATACGTAGATCCCTGTCTCTGACCGTGACACGTAAATCAAGTGGATCGTATTAAACGGTGTGTTCGATATCACAATCGAATTAATGTGAGAATGTCGCAGCATAATAGGACGAAACCGCAGTCAAGGGGGGGTCTTAAGGTATTGTGGTAACGAGTAAGACCTTTGCGGTTGTTGCCAGAACGATATTACTCGCGAGACAATTTACCGACAATTACATCGGCGTCGGGAGCAATCGCGAGTCTTGAAATTCGTATTTGGAACGATCGGAGGTGGAACGGCCGCCGCGCAGCCGGTTCAGATTGAACGTGATCAATGCTAATGGTGAGACTGACATTTGCAGTCATTGTCTGAGAGCACCGTGGAACGGACGCAATGCATCGGGATTCTTATGGGAGCAGAGTAGCCTACTAGCCGGAGAGTTAGAATCGCACGTGCCGAAACGTTTCCCAATTTTCGAGTGCCCCTATTCTATCATGCAATTGTATCACGAATGTCTCTATTATTTTTTCTCGCTTTAATCTTCGTCGGAAATTTATATTACACTACAAAGTTTTCTCTTTTTTAGTCTTCGAATAAAAATGACTTTGTTAACACTGCATCGAATGGATTCGGGTTGGGGGGGGGGGGGGAGCCAGAGAAATTAGTTTACTATTTTTTCCTAATTGGTAGAAATGAAAAAAAATAGTGAAGACTGCTTTCTAGAATTCTTTATTTTCTGATCCAGTAGCGAGAGTTTGTGATTATCAATAATTAATTTCGTCCTGAATGTTTGACGGGTGTTTCATCTCTATTTCACGCGTTTAACGAATGCGGTCTGAATCCATTGATCTTCCATTTTGTATAATTTTCACGAGAATCAAAGGAAAGCAGAATTATTTAATTAATTCGGATTCATACTCGGTCTCGTTGATTTTCAGTTTATTACTGTGGTCGACTCAATACGTAATGTTCATTTCTCTATTTTATCGATAATTAGTAGCTTTAAAAGTGTATTCAGTACCGAACGTACAATAATCGTGGACAGCTGGTTTCTTGCGACGAATAAATTGCTTTTCTGAAGCAATTATTACCTCGTTTTTAATTATGCAATGTTATAAAGGTCAGCGAGTGAGTGAGTGCAATTTAAAACTGTAGGGAAGTTATATATAATATTATTTTCTATAAAAATGATTAAAGAAGTAAATATTGATGCAGAAAATGTTTCCGTTGTTGTTATGAATTATGCTATATTGTAAACTTTAGAGAGTGAGTTAAATTTAAAATAGTAGGAAAACTAGAGAGATATATTTATATATTTTATATACTATATATATTTATATAAATATATCTCTCTAGTATATATATATATATATATATATATATATATATATATATATATATATAATTTTGTTATATCAATTTTTACTTCTTTAATCATTATATATTTATATGTATATCATTATATGTATATATTATGTGTTAATATATGTATATATTATATGTATTTTCTATTAAAATGATTAAAGAAGTAAAAATTGATGCAGCAAAATTTTCCATAATGATCCGCAGTTTATTTAGAACCGTGGCTAGTGGATAATCTCTTAATGTTCTTACTTTACGCGCGCACACTGTCACGGAAATATTCTCGTTTCCCAGGCACGTTATTTTCTCGATGTCGAGACCCGAATTCTTCACGCGGTCAGTCTCGTTAGCGTTACGTCCGCAGTTTGTTTGACCACACCGGAGAAACGTAATCGGTGGCAGAATGAAACACTGAATTATGTATGAGTACGCGTGTACCTGCCTCCTTCGTTCAAAACGGGACTGTGTTGGCCTGCGAGGAGAGGTCATGTGCACCATCACGTTATGGAAATTATGTGAACGCCGCTAAACTGTTCCTTTCGACTCGTTTCCCTTGTCCTAGACCGTCAAAACCATCCGCAACGAATTTTTAATACCAAATCCCCTCGAACTAAAACAACGTTCTCGTAAATTGATCATGCAAAATGTTCTTCATTATTTATGTTTAACCCTTCGCTGCATAGTCATATCCGATATAGTTAAAAAAATCTGGTATATGGTATACTGAGAATGTTTTTTTCTGCTATGTTTAATTTTTCTAAAAATGTTGTCTTTATTTATTAAAATATTTTTTCTTCAAGTAAAACACAAAAACTGACTTTCTTTCAATTATTTCAACGAACTTAAAAAGAATCGAGCAGTGATGGGTTCATCTAACTTGTTCGATTCAACGTCTTCGTGTCGAGATATTTGTAAATATTTCCAAGCACCCCGAATGTGTTACGACATTGACCTTGACTTGTGCTGGCAAGGTCACGCGAGGTCACTTCACTTTCTCGTTTTCTATGCATATAAATGACTTGTGTCTACAAAATTGAAAAGTTGTTAACATACAAATATTTATTAGCAGAATACACCTCTTTGATTCTCTTTCACACTTATTTTCTCATTTGTCATGCATAGGAAAATTGAAATGCTGGCTATAAAAGTTTTCCGATGACTTCTCTGGACGTTTCTGAAATTATTTTTGATTTTGAAAATGTTGCGCTGAGAAACGGAGTTTGTTTAATCAAGAAAAGGTAAAAATTGCGACGGGATTCACAGTCTCGGAGTTCCGTTCGACGAGGCAGTCGATTCAATGACGAAATGACCTTGGCCGCAAAACCCAGGCTATTGCATGCCTCGTAAGCAGATTCTTCTGGGAACTCGTGTAGGAATCGCACACCCCCGAGAGTGAAAGGACCACGCCTGATCGCGAATATGCCAGTCGTGTCTGTGTTCTTCGTTCTTCCATTTCCCGTTGGCGGGGCATTACGAAACCTCGCTACCTATCATTTCGGAATTATCCCGAGGAAATTGCGCCCCCATTATTACTTACCCTTCTCCCTCGTTATAGCAAGATTATAGAGAAACGAACGGCTAATAGATGGTAACGTGCTAAAAACATGTTCCACTGATTAACGTCTAACACAATTGCGTCTCGGACCGCCATTTTATTCGACCCACGACTGCTAAATTTGTAAACTGTTCTGTAGAGGCGATTATTTATACTGTCCTTTGCGCAAAACGAAAATTATATTCGCAAGATACAATAGCCAAAGAGGAATTTATATTTTAACCCTTCGCTGCATAATGTATCATATCTGATACAGTTAACAAATTTCGTATATAGCAAACTAAGAATGTGTCTTCTTACTATGTTTATTTACTTTTCTGCAAATGTTGTTCTAATTTTTAACTTCCCGATTTACAGGAAAGTTATTATAATGACCCCGAAAATCGAAAATTGATTTTTTAGCAGATCATTTTGAGGTCATTGGAGTCATTTTAGACTATTTTCAGAAACATGTTTTTATGTCTGTGTGTATGTCCATGCGTATGTTATCAAATTTTTCGTCAACGTTTTCTGAAAAGGTAACAACGCGATCAGAATGATGAATGATGCCAATCGATGTGCCCCGCTGTAACTTAGAGCTGATTAGATTTTGATCCAAATTGGTCCAGTAGTTATGTAGTTTTTTCGAAATAAGTTGATTCAACAATGCCATTTATACGAGAGGACGTAAATTTTCCACCGAAGAAACAAACGTAATTATATATATATATATATATATTTAATATTTTAATATTTAATAT